>JAJJMA010276777.1:0-11056 GCA_023529015.1 Papaver nudicaule | reverse complement strand
TTCAAGTTGATTTTTACCGCCAGCGTTGCTAAAGCGTCGGCGTGCCTGTTCATGGCTCTCCCCGTGTGTCCCAATTCTACCGAAGTTAGTTTAGCCATTTGTTCATGTGCTTCCGCGCGGTAAGGTGCCAAACGCTCTTCTTTGACATGGAATTCTCCGCCGGCTTGGCTGGTTACTAACTTGGAGTCCCTATCTACTCGTAAACGAGAGAGCTCCATTTGCTCGGCGAGCTTCAGGCCTATCAAGAATGCCTCGTACTCAGCTACATTGTTACTGCATGCGAAATCCAGTTTGAAAGTGAACGAGAGCAACTCCTTTTGCGGTGTTCCGAACAAAATTCCCGCTCCTCCGTACGATCCGTAAGACGACCCGTCGAAATACATATCCCAAGCGTCCTCCTCGTTGAGTTCCGCTACTTATCCACGAATTTCCTCGTGGATAATGGATTCGTCACTTCCCGGGAACGCCGCTAAAAGGTCTGCGATTGCTTGTCCTCTTATGCCTCGAGGTATTTGATAGTGAAGTCCGAACTCCGACAGCTTGAGGGACCATCGCGCGGTTCGACCGGTTAGATATGGTCGTTCGGCCAAGTAAACCATAGGGTTCACCGCAACAATTACTAGCGTTTGGTGTGCTATAAGATATGGCCTCAACTTTTGAGTCGCGTATATCAAAGCTAAACAAGCTTGTTCGATTCGAGGATATCTTATCTCGGCGTCTTTCAGAACACGACTTACATAATATATCGGAAAAAGCTGGTCATTTCCCAGGTCTTGAGCGAGAAGTGCTCATATGGCTTCGGGAGTGTATGCCAGATAAAGGTGCAAGCGCTCACCAGGTATGGGTGGTCGTAGGACTCGGGGGCAAGTCATACACCTCTTTACGTTTTCGAAAGCGTTCTGCTGGATCTGTCCCTATTAGAACGCGTACCCCTTCTTCAGGAGTGGGGTGAAGGCTGCCATCATCTGTGCCAAGCCTGGTATAAACCTTCGGACGTAGGATATTTTTCCAAGGAAGCTTTGCAGCTCCTGCACGTTGCTGGGCCTGTCCATGCTGAGTATTGCTTGCACCTTTCCTGGGTCCACCTGTATCCCCCTACTAGTGACTACGAATCCCAGGAATTTGCCATATGTGACTCCAAAAGCGCATTTTAGAGGATTCGTCTTGAGCTTATACTGTCTACATCACTCGAACACATTTCACGAGTGGCTCATGTGATCTTCTTTCTTCTGGGACTTGACCTCGATATCATCAACGTACACCTCAACTTGTTTGTGGATCAGATCATGAAAAATGGACACCATAGCTCGTTGATATGTTGCTCCAGCATTTTTTAGTCCGAATGGCATCACTACATAATAAAAGCAGCCGAACGGTGTTTGGAATGCGGTTTTATGCGCGTTCACGACATTTATTTTGATCTGGTTGTAGCCGCTATAGCCATCCATAAACGAGAACATTTGGTGATTACTGGTCGCATCCGCTAGCATATCTACATTAGGTACGGGAAACTCGTCTTTAGGACAGGCTCTGTTCAAATCTCTATAGTCGACACATCATCGAATCTTTCCGTTCTTTTTCATGACGGGTACAATATTGGCCAGCCATGGTGCGTTCTTTATGGGTTCTATAAATTTTGCCATTACCAGGCGTTCAATTTCTTCCTTTATTGCCAACGCGACATCTTTGTGAAAAGTATGGCTTGTTTGCTTCACTGGTCGAGCATGTGGCATTACGTCCAAGGAGTGGACAATTATTCCGCGTCTAAGCCTGGCATTTCACTATATGTGTAGGCAAAAACGTCATTGTATTCTTTCAGCAACTCAATCATCTTTTGCCGCTCCACCTTTTCCAACGAGGTGCTAATCTTGATCAAACGCTCCTCCTAGTCCCCAATATTAACTTCCTCCATTTCATCCAGGGACGGTATTTCCGTGGTCACTTCCTTTGGTAAGGACTCCGTTGTTACTTCCTCGTCCTCTTCGAGAGATGATGTCGCCTCGCTTGTGGACGCTTCACACAATTGGTCAGTCGACGTCACCTCTGAGTTGTGAAGCGATGGAACTGGGGTTATGTCTCCAGCTTCTATCTCTTTGCCTCGGTTGGCGCTCCTAATCTTTTGGGGTTGAATACTGATACCTTCTCTTCGTCCTTCCTTTTTTCCTTAGGCGCGACCAATAGAGAAGGGCTGAAGACCGAGATCTTTTCTTCTCCTTCCCATTTTGGCATGGGGATCGTACGAGATAAACCTATCAAGGCCGCGTCACTCCGTTCTGCTTGATCGTAAAAAATTGCTTCCGCCATATACGCCTCTTCTGGCCCGAAGGGATTGTTGGTGGAGGGGATTCTGTACTGTTTACCCCCGATGTTAGTCTTGATGCATTGATGATAAGTGGACGCCACGACCCGATGGTCGCCTATCCATCCGTGACCCAACAACAAGTAAAACGAGGTGTGATCGTCTAGCACGTGGAAAGGTACAAATGCTCTGATGGGCCCGACAAATACAGTAAGGCATATGATCCCTATCGCCTCTTGAGCATGACCTCCGAAACCACGTACCACTGTTTTCCGTTCCCTGACATCTCCCTTCGATATTCCCAATAAATCCAAGGTATGTGCACCGAAATGAGATTCAGTGAAGCTCCTCCATCGATGAGTACTCTTCTCAGCTGTTGTCTATTGATGGTCGCAGTGAGAATAGCGGGCGCAAATGCTCCCCAGGAATGCATATGTCGCTGTCGTCAAAAGTCACTCTCCCTTTTGATAATACATGATGTCTCGCGGCCACGACAGCGATTTCTTGAGATGCTTCTCTGGTTTGATCTTCGCTGAAGCCGGGAGATTTGAAAAATTGCTAAGCGATGATGGTTTTGGAGAATTGAAAAGCGACTCCACTCGTCCCTTCAAAGACAGGCTTTTCAACGTTCAACTCGCAAACTTCCTCCTTGGCATCTTCCCAAGGCGCCCATTCCTCATCTCGAGGGTCGTGGGAGATCGTCATTACACTATCCTTGGGCAGAGGGTCTTTATCTATCTTCTATCGCCCGAGATCGATTTCCTCTGTTCTCTCATTTCTCCAGAACGCGGTTCGTACGCCATAACAATTGAGGGTAGGATGGTTCACTCTCATGTGGAAGTGGCAGTACCGTTCGTGCGCCTTGTCAACCGTGTTCAGGTCTACCACCGCGGGTGGCAAATTGATTTCTCCGTCAACAAGGTTTTCGATCTGCTCCTTCGTGCATGGTATGGGTGGCGGAATTTGGCGTTGGCTGTTGAAATTATTTCCTCCTCGTCCTCCTTGTGGCCCTGCGCCTTGGTACGGTTGAAACAGTGTTGACCGCTTGTTTCCTGAAGTTGGTCCGCTGTCAGTAACTGCCGCACTCACCGAATTAACTGAATTATACCAAGTTTGTTCTATCTTCACCTGATGGAATATCCCGAGACAGTCAAACACTCGTGTCGTATCCTCCTCCAACTCCACAAACGTCTGGAACTGAAAATTTGACAAGGCGAAACGTAGCGTGGCGGTCATCCTCCCAACACAAATTTCCACCAATCTGTCATCCGACACGTCTTCACTTAATTCGAGTGCATGACTTCTGAACCTCGTGATATGCTTCATGGGATCTTCACCAATTCCCATTGATATTCGCGCCAGGTCGACAGTAGTCCCTCGTCTCTTAGCAGAAAAAAATTTCTTGAGAAATAAACGCGCCATCTCCTCCCATGTCGCGATACTCCCAGGTTTCAAGTTGTCATACCAGGTGTACGCGGTGTCTGACCAGGATTTTGAGAATTCCTTCATGCATAGCTTTCCATCTCTCGCGTTTTCATTCATCGTCGAGAGAAAACGGCTCAGATTTCTCGCGCATTTCCCTGTCCTGTGTACATCTTAAACTTGGGAGACGTGTAGTCAGACAAGAACTTGTAAGCACCGACCTCCTTTGTGTAAGGCGGGTCAAGAGTGTTATATCTGTGATCTTGTCTTGCCACGCGATAGTGTTCCTCAATGTACTTAACCAAGTCTTCCTCAGAGATTTTTCCACTTGACGCGCTAGGATTTACTATCTCTGGATGGGTTTCCTTCATAACAGCGGGTACCAGCTTTCCGGGGACGATTCCGGTGATGTTTGGCTCATTAATTACTCTGTTGGCCGGACCGGTATTTTATAGTGTGGCGCGTCTTCTTTCTGTCTCATTAAGACCATCAATTGTTGTTGCCTTTTCGCTTGCGCCTCGAACTCTTGTCGCATGTCGTCTAAGCTCAGGTTTTGCGCTTCGTTGCTAACAGATGGTCCATGTGTCTGTGTTGTTCGCGCGCTCGGGATTCCCATTGAAACCCTTTCGTTTCCTCTCACGTCTTCAGTATCACTGTCAGTCGGCTCATGTTCCAGTAAAACATAATCCCCGGCTGGTTCAGGGACCTGCTCGACATTCTTCCTTGGCGCTAGGTGTTTCTCGCGCTGAATGCATTCCGCTGGACTCGAAATCGGTCTCCTGGTGTGGTCGCCAACTGTGAATGGGGTAAAATACAAATCCGATCTGAGTCACAGAGGTAGCGATCCTCCTTTTCTCCCTTTCTCTCTCCTCTCTAGGAAATCATCCCAACTTCCAAATTAGCCCCCAAACGGTCTCATTAGGGTCTTATTTATAGAGATCCTCTTTTAATCTTTGGTTGCCATGTGTCCTCTTAATCACCTATTCACATAATTGCCATTCCTTATCTTTTAGATCTTTTTGATCCTTTAGCCCAAGCCCTTTCTTCAAATGGGCCTTAATAGGTATATCCTAGACCCATTAGACCTTATTGGACTTGGGGTATCCACATTTTCCCACCATACTAAGCTTACAGGGTACATGAGATAGATTCAATACATTTTCCGTAGCAGTGGTTTGCTTGCAAATAACATGTAGGAATATGGGTGAATCTAAAGGAGTACTCTAGAGCAGAGTCCATGGCTTATATCTGAGGCGTCTCACACATCTAAGTACTGGCCCAGCCCAGAACATCCAACGGATCCAGTTTAAACCCTAATATGAGTGACGACGGTTCACGAACCGGTTCGTGAACAGTGACTCCGGATTTTACTCCTGAGTTCCAAAACGTCAATCTGTACACGTACATGTACATGAACCACAACTTCGATGTATTTGGTCGGGATTCAGATGGACGGTTTACGAACCGTCCGAGTGAATATTCTATGGGATTTTCACGCTGGTTAAACAGCTAACTCCTTATCTCTTAGTTGGACTTGGTTTATCATGAAATATCTTTTGTGGTCCATCTAACGAATCTCAATAAGATAAAGGTGTTCTCATGTTCGACATTGGATTTCTATCTTGAAGTGGTTAAGAGCTAACAAACCACTTGGCAGATAAATGTTAAATGAATTCCAATTGAGATTAACCTAAGGTTTCTTTGTGTGCAAGTCAAGTAACGGGCACGTTTTACACGAGTACTTGCTAACTTGTAAGTTAAGAAATTTGTTGCTTTATCTCAAAGAAACCTATCTTATTGAGATCTATAAATAGAGGATTAAAGAATGAAAACCACAAGCATAAAGCATACGTGAAGTTTCTCAGTGGAATTGATCTTAAACTCTTTGCACTTCGGTGTAAGCTTGTTGTGGTAGTGTAGATGGTGAAAAATGAGAGAGGGACAAGATTGTCAAAACACTCTCGAAAACATGTCTTATTGTCTATTCAGGCTCATCTCTATAGCTCGGAATGCAACCCATTCCATGAGCCGAACAAACTCTCTATGAGCTCTCTCTTATAACCCCGGTGGGGAGGGTAATATCGTAGAGCAGTACTAATGATTTCACCAACATATTAAACCCATTGATGAGCTCAAAGCCAGACCACGCTTGATGGTACACGGTGAAGAATCAACAGAGACGTGTCCTCATGGATTTCCTCTTAAATAAGACTCAACATACGAGTCTCGGTGCAAACTCAGGAATATTGAAGCTCCAGGCCGGTCCAGAGCTCTCTGAGAAGCATACACCAGCCTAAATAGGCCTAAGCAGACCTAATCCCAAGTTCAGGAAGGTCTAGCATACCATGGATAAACACGCCATGACCTCAGGTGTGTTGTAGCATAGGCACTCACGCCGCGACTAAGGCACAGGCTGCCCCAAAGTCGACCTTGGCCAGACGCCAAAGCCATAAACGCCACATAGCATGGCACCATAACCCATGAGTCACCATGGATTCACAAAAATCAGCATTGGCCAAGAAGCCAAGGCCATGGCGTAAAACGCCACAAACCTACAAAGAGCATGGCCGCAAATAGGCTAGCCTTGACCATAAGCCAAGGTCGTGGCGCCATACCCCATGACGCCACAACAAATAAGCCTTGGCCAAAGGCCAAGACCGTGGCGCCATAATCCATGGCGCCACAACAAGATAAGCCTTGGCCAGAGGCCAAGGCCGTGGCGCCATAATCCATGGCGCCACAACAAGATAAGCCTTGGCCAAAGGCCAAGGCCGTGGCGCCATGAGCCATGGCGCCACCATAACTAGCGCCAAAAGACGCATTTCAAGCTGGCCTTGGCCAAAGGCCAAGGCCGTGGCGCCATGAGCCATGACGCCACCATGACTAGCGCCAAAGCACCATCAAGCACTTATGGCCTTGGCCAGAGACCAAGGCCACTCCTATACTTGTGTCCAGGAGACACTACATCATGTTGGTCACGACAATCAGTCGGACAACCCTACTCTACTCAACTCAACTACGCAATATCCGCGTATCACTCGCTCGAGATATCAAAACGTCACACGGGGGGATAACTTTAAGGGTATTGTTCTGGCGGTCTACGACAGTTGAAAGAAACTGATGGAGATAGTGGGCAGTTACGAGAAGATGGCGCGAGTGGGCATGTTCCACACAACTCAGGCAGTTACGGAAACCAACGCATGTCCTCCACTCCCCCACTCTTCCATGACGTCAACCTTCTCTGTCGAGAGATCAGGGTGAGTTCAAACTATAAATAGAGGCTTCCTCTATCTTCCAAGGCAGAACATTGAGAACATCGATCCAAGAACGTTCAGAACACACAAAAACAACCAAGAGCCTCAGAGAAAACACCTGAGAATCAAAATACGTTCTAGCCTTGGAGATTTCCAGTCGACTTCACGACGGAAATCTTGAACTCTTACACCCAAAACACATCCTCAACCTGATCTCAAGTTTCTTCGCTGTTTCCCTCCCTAGACCAACCTCTATCCTCTCTGTGACCGAAGCTAGACGGGAACGACCATCCTTGGTTTAGGCTTGTCTTGTTCGACTTTGATCTCCGAGCACTACGAAAGTACCCAGAGACGGTACATTGTTTTTCCAGGTAAAAACAGTTGGCGACCACAGTGGGAGATCATTCTCTCGGTTTCAGAGAAACTCGCTCAAGGATGGTTGAACTTAGGTCGGGATCAGATACCAAAAACCCCAACTCTTCAACAGACGGTGCTGTAACCTCCAACGCAGCACCCACCAACGTACCTGTTACCCCAGATAACCCCTCTTCAACACCTATCATCTCAACTATACCCAACACCCGAATGACAGAGCAGCAGTTGGTGGAGCTTTGCATCAACGGAATGGTCCCTGTATACCGGGCCCTCTTGGAGAACCTCCACTTCCAAACCTTCTTTGAACTCCACGAAGCTGCGAAGAGGCCTGTCACCGCTACACCCGCTTTGTTCGAAAGAACCACCACACGAACGAGGGACGAATCACCTATGGTCGCGCACCGCCAGAGCGATGACCAACCGGCCCAAGAAGCCTCTCGAGCCTACGCCACCTCTTTCTTTCCTAGGTACGATGGAACCAGTCACGCGCGAGAACACGTCTCACGTTTCCTGGAATCTCTGGGAGAATACGGATACAGTCATACCTTGAGGCTTAACGAATTCCCGAAGTCTCTCATCGGAAGAGCTTATCAATGGTACACTTATCTCTCACCAAGAACCACGAGCACCTGGAACGGATTGATGGACGCCTTCTTCAAAGAATTTCTTTTCGGGAAGGTAACTCTCTCTGATTTAAGTAAGATGCGCCAAAGAGCTGGAGAATGCCCCGATGAATACGTAAAAAGGTTCAAAGGTCAAGCCCTCGGTTGCTGCGCCCCAGATGTAACGGAGCTGCAATTGGTGGAAATTTGCACTGGTACCATGACTCCTATCTACCGTGCCCTCCTAGAAGATCTTCAATTCCAGACCCTCATCGAACTCCAGGAGGCAGCGACAAGATGCACCCCTATGGTACCCACGCTGAGGGAGAGGACTCAACTACTGAAGCATGGAGAACTCACTGGAGAAAACGATGGAGGCCCACACCACGACAGGAAGAGAAAAACGAGAGAATACCTCACTGAATACCAAGCGCAAAACCCGACGGCGCGAGGCACGATACCGGAAGGGGACTTGCAACAACGACAAGAAGGAATCGATCTACCGAACGACCTCACGACGACGGAGATGGAACGACTGCTGGAATCTTTAGTCCGAGACAGACTCGTAGAACTACCCAGAGCGTTGAAGCCTCCTACCACCGAAGAAATGAAACACCCTCATTATTGTCATTATCACAGGAGAATCAGCCACGCCACGATCCAGTGTAACAGTTTTAGGCGAATCCTCGAAGAACACGTTGTCAGGGCTAAGGCACGCTCTTATATGTCGTACTCAGAGCCTCCGCACATCCAAGCTCTCACAGACCGCAGAGAACCTGTGAACCAGATAGTGGAGAATTTGATGCACCAATTATGCGAAATCCTGTGCCTCTCGAAGCCACAACGACAGGATATGTTTACCGCGCTCAACCACGTGGTATCAGGGAGACGGCTGCCTTTTGGAGAGGAAGAAGACCCACGCTCGTCAACTCCAGACAAGTCTCCAGTAAGATACGACTGGGGACTGTTAGCCAGGCAAGGTTGGGGAATACTCACGACTGCATATATACGCGGTGTCGGATTCCCCAACACATTGTTGGACCCAGAAGGGAAGATCAATGTCATCTCTGCAACGACACTAGAAACCTCAGGAGGTTCACCACACGATGTCACTGGATCCCCGGAGACGCTGGAGGACCCCGAAGGAAGGACGGTGATAACCCGTGGACGAATAACTCTACATGTCGAAGTAAATGGAGTACGAACGCAGGCCGAACTCTACGTGATCCCACGAGACTTCGAACACAACATGATCCTCGGCCACTCTTGGTTCCGGGACAACCAGGACTTACTTAACAAGACTGCAACCCCACAAGGAACACCAGCTGAACCAGAGGAGCTCCACACAGCGACAGTGTACGAGGAAAGAAGAGTCTCACCTAGTCCCGGGCCGGAACCGAGGACGGAAGCCCCGCAAAAGATGGACGGAATGCTTGTCCCCAGGTATGAGTGGATCGTGAACCCTACTCGATATTTTAGAAGATGGACAACCTCTTCCCTTGGCCACGAAACCCTTAATATCTCGTTTAGCCAATTAGAAATAGGAGACGAGAAAACCAACGACAATAGGTTTACTTGTCGTCATCAAAAATCACCATTGTACCAGAAGCTTCACCGCCTCAGAGCCCCGATAACCAACAACGGAGGCTACGAAGTAGGAAGACTGGTGATGAAGACTAGCAGACAAGGAGGAGGGGAGCCCGCGGGACCTTACGTAGTTGTTAAATCCACGTTGAGCGGAACTACAAGCTCACCTCGCTCAAAGACGGACGCAAGGATGCAATGATGGTCAAAGAGAAGCTGATTGAAGCATATCCCAATTAAAACCTCAGTTATAAAAAAAAAGAGTATAACCATTGTACATAGTTGAGACATGAAACTCGTTCTATTATTTGTCTTTCGAATAAATACCAATAAAGAAATTCCAGAACCATGAGTCGAGAAACAAAACCAAAACAATCAGAAAAGACCAAATAGCACAAGAGCTTTAGCCTTTTCATAAGAACCCCTCATGTTAGAAAGAATATCTCGTTCCTTCACAAACCTAGCTTCCAGTTCAGCAACCTCATTTTCCTTCGCCGCGATGACGTCTTCTGTAACCCTCTCAGCCTCAATCCTTGCATTTTTCTGTCTCTCGAACCTTTCCCGAAGCCAAGTCACATTGTAAGACTCAGACTCAGCAGCTGCGATAGCATCCTCCCAATCTTGCAGCATCCCTTGTTCGACCCCAAGCATGGAGTTTTCCCGCATCTCGGCAATCCGCTCCAACAGAACTCCGACGAACCCTTCCGCCATGGCACGGTTTGCATCCTCCCTTGCAATATGCCTGAACTCTCTCCAGATACGTGTGTACATGTCCTCATACTCTTGGGGAACAACGAAACCGCCTATAGCCACCTGGTAGGACCTGACTCTACTCAAAAGAGGAAAAGCAACACCTCGGCCCGGGTAAAGCGCGTTCAGTCTAGTCTCCCTAGCTTCAATCTCGGCATCAACATCTTCCCTGGAGCCGGAGTCCACAATCTCCTCAGTGTTGCCGTTCTCGATGACTTCTTCCTCGCCCCCTTCGCCCGTGGATGCGCCTACAGTAGCAAGGGAAGCTACGCGACTAGTCACCACCGTCTCGACACGCATGAACTCTCCGTTCTCCTTCGTAGACTGAAAATGGAGAAGTCAAGAAAGAGGGCGTGAGTTACCTCCAGTTTAGGAGTAAAGGAGAAATAGCCAAAGACATAGAAAGCGACGAATTTCTTACCACGATGAGATGCGGCTCCTCGCAAAGAAGTGATGAAGCATTGAACGTCTCAGCTACCTCTCGCTCCTGGTCACCAACAGTCGAAGACCCCACCGGCTCGTTGTCTCTTTGATGATCCATCTGCGAGAAGATAACACCAGAATGAAGATTCGACTAAACATTAACAGGGGAACAAAGCAGTCCTAATGAAAGATTCACTACCGTCACATCGGTGTCTTCATATTCTGGCACGTATCCCTTGGGGACCCTCATCCGGGGTCGACCCCTCCTAGTACCTCGAACTGAAGCCATGTCATCCGACTGGGGACTAGGAGTAGAGCATACCTACAGAAGAATAACGAAGGGTAAG
>JAJJMA010276772.1:0-13772 GCA_023529015.1 Papaver nudicaule | reverse complement strand
TTTACATGCAATGAGGATCATTTATGAAATTTAAGTGTCAAATTTTACTAGCAAGTATGAAATTTACAGGGTCAGAAATAATAATGTACCGATGAGCACAATAGGGACATGGAAAGGTAAGATATTAATTAAGTTCTTACTCTAACTGTTCTGTGTTAATTCATTTGCTAAGAAATTTATAAGTATGCCTCATCTCGTGCACTTCCAAGTATGTTGGTTGTTAAAACTTTCCGTTTCAGAAAGCTTGCGCAGCAATAGCTGGTAAACCTTAGAGCATCTCCAACAGTGGGTGCTAAAAATCCTATGTGGAGGTCTTATTTAGACCTTCATTTATGAGGTTTTAATAGATCTGGTATAGATAAGACCTTTGAACCCAAAAGCCATCTCCAGTAATATAAGGTTTTAGATTTAAAATTTGTTACATGGATATAACTAATTAACTGAAGAAATTGATTTTCCTTTTTTTCCAATTGGTTTATTTTAATTTTAAACAATAATTTAAATATAAAAATTAGTTAAATTAATGACATGGAGGTCTTAGCGAAAATATAGATAAGACTTTCTCTATAACCTTTTGTTTGTCCATGTCATCACCCTATAGTTTATAGGACCCCACTATTGGAGATTGATTTTTGTTAAATGAGGGTCTTATATCCTATGTGTCATAGAAAAATAAGACATCCACCCACTATTGAAGATGCTCTTATTATATATCATCACTAGTTTGCTAAGCATTCTTGTTGATTTAGCTTTATTATGATTAATATGTTAGATCATTAAAAAAAAATGATTAATATGTTAGCTTCCTATACTGCTGTGGTTGCAATTGGATCCTGGAAGAGTATGATATGAATATGTGCAGCATGGTAAGTAAGCTCGTAAACAACCTTATCATCACCACGAGAACCTGTTCTTAGAACAGTGGTTTCTCATCGGCTCTCCATAGGAGTGGCTTGGGGTCGATCCCCAGTGTATACAAAATTTTAAATTTAGGAAAGTTGGGGTGGGGCTGGGCTGGCAGTGGGGCCTGCCTGGCAGTATCAAAAAAAAAAAACCTTATCATCACCAGATTCCACTAGCATACTAACCGTGCATTCTATGTTCAAGGTTTTAGATTCTCAGTTGTAGTTTGGGTTGGAGGGCTAGCATGAGCCCAAACCCGAGTCCGGATGTGTTTAAAGGAGTACTCTGTACACAAAGAAAACTTGGAGTTAACGTAAAATAAAAATAGGGTATAGAGGAGCAGATTGCAGAGAGCTCAACATCACGCGATGAGAAATCGCATACATCGATATCAACAGAGATCTTATAAGCATCGAGAGCAACAAAGGTACGTAGTACGTCCCAGTACTACAATATAGGAAAAAGGCAAATTTCATTGTTTTTAATTTTTGTTTCTTAATTTTTTAGACGAAACCCTCTTTGGGTTTTTTAATTTTTTTTTAATAGAAAGGAATTTTATTTATTTATCAACTAGGGCATACATTGATAGCATTTTGTATATCCGTTCACCCAAATTGGTGATCACATTCACATTATGAATGATAGCCGCTTCATTAACCTGCACATTATCAATTTGCCTTAGCAACACCTGGATTTCCAGATGTACCAGTCTGTGAAACTTACAGTTCGCAAAGCTTGGATGTCCACCTGCATCACAGTATATAGGAGAATTAACATTGAACATACTGCATCACTAGCCATGGAATTTTAAGGCTGTGTAGCTTATATATTAGGTTAGGTTTTGAATTTCATCAACCTAGTCAAGACTTGTCTGGAACTCACTAGACGGTTTCTGTTTGAGTTTCAGGATTCCAGAATACTTTGAAGACGAAGATGCTTATTATGATTTCTCTGATGTTTTCTACTCTGACGATCATTACTACCCTCGTAACCGTAGTACTATTGCCTACTCAGATTGCGAATCGGTAGATTCATATTCCGGTCGCAGAAATAACAAGAACATGCAACAACTCCAATGCAGCAGTTGCTGCTGTGAAGAATCGATATGCAGCACTTGACATGGAGGAAAGCTCTTTAGACATTCTACTAGGGGAAGATAATGAACAACAAGGAGGTACATATTCGGATAGAGAAAAACAAGAAGCAGAAGCCACCACCTTAAACTCTTTCGGTCAAGAAGATATTTCTGGTAAACAATATGATGGTAACGGGGAGTTGCAAGAAAATCAGTGCGACGTGCATCAGTGTAATGAGTGACGAGTGTCTACTTAAGACCGTGACTGATGCATTAGATGTTAGGGTGAAAAGGCAGATGCGGATAGATTCTTTGTCCACTAGTGCGTCAGATGGAATTTGGGCTGTAAGCGTAGATGGTTTCTTTAGAAAGAGACGTAAAGCAGGGTATGGAGTTTTGATACGTGATCGTAATGGTGTGCCAATAGTTGTTTCTACCTCGGCTTATGATCAAGGGAAAACCGGTTTCTTTTCTTTATTATGCACTGCAGGGAATTGATAGAGGTCTAGAACTGGCGATAAAGTACGGGTTTAACAATGTTTTCCTGTTTTACACTTTGCCCCGTGCTATTGACCGACTCATTCAGAACATTCTTAAAAGTAGAAGCTCAGGAAAAGATAGCGTCGCATGTCACTGTGAAAATAGAATCGTTTGTCACAACTGTTTAGTAATAAAGATAAATGCAAGGGAGAATATGAGTTTCAACTGGTGTATCCTCTCATTCAAGAGATAGCACAGAAGTGTTATATGTTTGATTACTCTTCTGAGAGATACCGGTTGGACCTTCCTGAGTTATACTGCAGAAACGCAAAAAGAAAGTACAATGTTCCAGCCGATTACCTTGCAAAACTTCAGGTAAATAAGAAAGAGATGAAACCAGATGAATTTCCAGAGGAACTGAAAAACATCCTTTACGAGGATGCACACATTTGTGAAATGATGTGCATGTGCCCTACAGACGGACATGGATTCATTTTTCATCCGCAGACGCATCTGATTGTTATCGGTATCAATTGTTAGTTAGCTTCGATGCCATAGAGACTTGCTGTAGCATATCCATTTAATTCGATACATCTGATAATTATCGATATGACCGTGTTGCTCTTTGTTACTTAGATCTTGAGAGTTCTATTCGCGGCTTAAACATTATTCGGTATTGAAAATCCCCATGGTAGAGTACTAGAGTTCAAGTTGTGCGCATCTTTACAATAGAAAGAGGCAAACTGTTTGCCACAGTGTTTTTAATGTTGTTTACAGAAAGGAGGGAGGAATTTGTCATGGAGTTGATGGCCTAGTAGATGAGAGGAAACTACTTTTTATGCAGCAGCAGTTTTGGTCAGACTGAAACAAATTGTAACTTAAATTTTCGGTGCATACTGAACATGTACTTCTCTACCGCGCATTTGACATAGAAGTCCAAGGTTTTAGAGTTTGGGTTGTAAAAAGCTTTGGAGGTATTTAGACTAGGAGCTGGCAAGAGCCTCAAACTCGAAGCCGGATGTGTTTAACGGAGTGGAGACAAATTTAGAGATTTCTCTGAATAGAAATGTAAGTTATGTAACCACTATGGTACCATATTTCTCTACATTCTAGCAGATAGCCTTGGTTTGCTATCGCATGTTGCACATGTACGTAATAGTTATGTCAAGGGGCGCCAACAGCCAAGGCCGGAACCTCGGGTTCCGCCAAATAATTTTTTTGGGCCAAGTTTTACACTTTGAATTAAGTGGAAATTGAAAAATTACCTGCCACTCCAATTGGCCTTCACAATTACCCTTCCAGGGGGTATATTTCAAGTGCTCTATTCTCTCCGACCCTTTACCATAGTTCTATTTATAGAAATAAGAAAAGAAACTTGGAACTAAAGTATGCATTCCAATGTGTAAAGTCAAATGTTTATTTAGGGCTCCTGTAAGCCCTCTTCTTATCGATTATTCTTCTCTGCAGAAGCATGAACACAGATGAAAGCAGCGTTAGTTCCGATGACCAAACATTCATCACCACTTTATTTGAATCCATGGAAGTAGAAGATAGTGGTTGCAGATGGGGTTGCATAGGAACTACTGTTGCGATCACATCCATTGATCAGTTCAAGACTTTTTTGACAACCCAGAAAGTGTTAGGAGCTTCTCTAGATGCTTTCCTTGAGGAGATGATGAGACATGTGAGTTCGTTGTTTTTATTTTGCCATTCTATTTTACTGTTTTCGAAAATTTAATTAGGCTTCAAATAATTTTGTAGGGGTTTGTTCGGTTTTACACTGAAGACAACACTCTAGAGTTCCGGCATCCTTTCTTTAGAAAAGGTTCGCGTGAACTTTTATCTAAGATCAAAAGAGGAGATGCAGTACCTCGCAATCCAGCATCATATCTTTCGGGAGATGATTGCCTTACTAGAAGGATACACAGAGCCTTTGGACCTATCGATAATTTGCTGTCTGGCACTGTGGAAGCGAAGAGGATATTTGAAGACCTCAAGAGAGACATTATGAGTATGTTTGATGAAGTTTTAACTGCATAACCGTGAGTTTCCCCCTCCTTGGCTCCTTGTATTGCATTCTTAATGAACCTGATTTCTTGTCTTACTTAAGGTCAAAATCCATTAGTGATTGGCCCTGTTTATTGAGACCTGCTGTACAATGTTTAAGGATAATCAGTTTTCAATTCCTCTATAGATTCATAAACCGTTTGTTTAAATTTTCATCGTGCTGTGCAATGTTTTAGGATAATCATGAGTTTTTAATTTCCCTACTTTTTATGTCTACCGGTGTTACTCGTGAAACCATATCCTAAACAAAGATGATGTTCTGTAGGACTAAATGGTATGAATGCGGAGACACTCTCTGCAAGCTGAACATCGTTCTGTAAGACCCACAATATCTGGAACGGTAGGCAAAAGGCATTGTTATATATCCCCTTCAACTGGACCAGGATCGGTCATAACCTTCCCCCTTTCCATGCATAGAGATTGAACCTAGTCGAGTCCACTACTGATCAGTTGTTAGCAGGTGCTATCAAGCCAAAACCGGCTGCAACATAGTATCGATATCCGATGTCACTGTAATACAGTGGTACAGTTGCTGGGTAATGATACCACTTACTTGAGTTCGAAACTCGCCAGCACCCAATTCTTTACGGATTAATAAAAAATATCATCATATGGCTACATTTACTGAATGACTCGACCAAGCATGATACTTTTCTCAAAGTAACTTCCCCTAAAATGTCTTGGCAACAATTAACATTATGAAGCATTGCCAACAATCGAACCCGATCGAACTGAATGTTGGCTGCTGTATGAACCCCTAGCTACTTTTCACCAGTACAGAATGGAACAAGGACAGAGTAAGGCGGCCTATAGCAAACGGGTGCTTTGTGGGTATCCCCGACTAGGCCCTTTTTTGAAGTCCATGTTTAAGAGTTATATATACCAAGCCAAGCCGGTGCCCTAATTTTCCAAGTTTCCTCTGTTTCTTCCTACTCTTATTCATCAGAAATAGTGTACATATCTCTTGTCCATCTTCATCCCTTCAAATAACTTATTGATTGAATATAGAGGAAGATAAGTAAAGATCGCTTAGCAGAGGATCATGTGGGTTTTGATCTTTGCTTATGTTCCACTATGTTCCATCTACAAGTTGAGATGCGTTTCCACGGTATCGTATTTTTTGTTTTTCTCTAACCCTAATTTCATAACTAGATTGATTTCAGTCTCACACAATATATAAACAAGTCTCTACCATGGGTTTGATATCAGGGTAAATTGATCTTAAGCTATTTTCTTATGTTTTTATCTATTGCTGATCTGTTTTGATTGATGAGTTCCGTGTTTCTGGATTTGCAGTAATTTGTTTCTGAAATTAAGAGTTTAAAATTTGTCAAACAAAAGAAAATCGTTCTGGAATGCCAATAGAAATAGATCTGTAAGGAAAAAATATTTCTGAGGGATTTTTATAGTCCATTGACTGGAAAAAGTATTTAGGGCTACTGCTCCTGCTATTCAGTACTTAACTGGTCATGTATGCTATGTATATGCTACTATTAAGCCTAGCAAGAGCCTCGAACACGTTTCCGGGTGTGTTCAAAGGAGTATGTTTGCAGTCCATCTAGAGGCCTAGAGGTTTGCCCTTCTTGTGTATATAAAGGAGAATTTATCTTTGTACACTTGTACTTACAGTTATGCTCTAATAGGACTTTATCTTTTTTCTCCCATCTTTTGGTTTTCCTTATTTTACTTGGTTGCAATTACTTTGTCTCACTTTCTTGAACTTTTAAATTAGTTATAGGTTATTTGTTTATTTAATTTATCTTATAAAACGTTATCACATGATCTGTGCAATGTTACTGTAATGCTATTGTAACTTTAATTTTTATTACTTTTAAATGTTGACAGGGTGATGATCATTGGTTAAATTTGACTTGATTGGTTTATTTTTGGAAACTTAAGAAATTTGGTTCCCAAAATCTATTAATCACAAAGAAATTTGGTCTTGGATATACTGAAATTAGCCGATTAATATCATCTGCTTATATTTTTCGTAGATGGAGTCAATTCAATCAGAATTTGGACTATTGGACCCAGCCGGACTTGAGTATCATAAATGGGTGGCCGATTTGAAAACCTCTTTTGTGGCGAACGGGTACACCAATACCATCAAGCACCGATGTCAATGGTGCTCCAGCCAGTGAAAAAGAAAGGCTCATGCTTTAATGTTTTTGAAAAGGCACATCAATCATAATATACGTTGGAGTTACCACCATTTAAAGACCCCGAAAGAACTGTGGGAAGCCCTTGAAAACCGTTTGGGATGAGAGAATCATAAATGTTTCCTAAACGGCTTTTAAGGGCATCCAACAGATCTTTTGGGGTCTTTAAATGGTGGAACTCCAACGCAGGTTAGGGTCGATGTGCCTTTTCAAAAACATCAGAGCGCCAGTGGATGGCTTGATGGTGTTGGTGTACCCTTTCGCCACAAAAGTGGTCTCCACATCGGCCACCCATCTATGGTACTCAAGTCCGGCTGAGTCCAACAGCTTAAATTTTGGTCGGATTGACTCCATCTACAAAAAACATTAGTAGAGGATACTAATACGACTAATTTCAGTACTATATGCAAGACCAAATTTTCTTTGTAGTCAAATTAGATTTTCGGGAACCAAATTTCTTGATGGTTTCAAAAATAACCCGATCAAGACACATCTGACCAAATAATTGCCCAAATCATGTAATGACATTTTGTAAAAGAAAAATAAATTTACTAAATAAACAAACAACCTATAAATCATTTAGCAAAATTGATATGGAATCAAAAAGAAAAAAAGGGAGAGTAAATGCAACTAATGCTTTTACAATATTTACCCAAATTAATTGAATTAAATAAAATGAAACGTTTTCTAATAATAAATACACAGTCAATCACCCAAAGAAGATAAAATCATAGAAAATCATAGGTATAATAACTTTTAAAAATAAAAGAGCATATGCATAAGAGAACAAAGTTAAGTACACTACGCCATATGGCCGGATTTACAACTTTTTTTTCCCTCATCTACAACGTTATGAATTTTTGTGGATGGTATCTTCTACAGTTTATGTTGTTTATTTTCCTCAGTTAATTTGGCCCCATACGTTAGTATTTGGCCCCATAGAAATTTAAACCCATCTAGGGTGAGTTGTTATGGGATGTCTTCACAGGGGTGGAATATACTAGATTACCCTTCACTACTAATTAATCATACTAACTAATCCCATCCCAAATAGTAAACTTAACCTTAATCCAAAAACCCTAAAATATTTAAACCCAAAAACTTTCCAAAACCAAAATCATTTCACTCTCAAACAAAAACAAAAACAAAAACAAAAATTTCGAATCCGCCCACTCGAGAATCAAGCCGGAAACTTCGTCAAAGGTGTGTAATCTTATCTCAATCGTTTTTAGTATGTTAGTTGCTTATTATACGTGATTTGGTTGCATGAAACTCTGATTTTTCGGCAATTTTTTCGGCTGATAATACCAGAATCGTTGGATCCGAAACAACATATCCAACGATTGTTCATCTTCACTAGCAACAATCGTTTTCTGTTTTATCACATATATACCGATTATGTTTTTAATATGAACAAACGTTAGATGTAGTGATATATATGAACCGATTATTGATCATCAGCACTTCATGTAAAATTCCATGCAAGTTACGTAGTTTTGTAATCGGTGGATAACTGCCTATATAGATTGAACGATTATGTTTTTTAAGAAGAATAAACATTAGATGTAGTGATATATATGAACCGATTATTGATCATCAGCACTTCATGTAAAATTCCATGCAAGTTACGTAGTTTTGTAATCGGTGGATAACTGCCTATAAATTGAACGATTATGTTTTTTAAGAAGAATAAACGTTAGATGTAGTGATATATATGAACCGGTTATTGATGACCTCATCAGTTCAGTTACGTGGCTTAATACATAGAGTAATCGGTTTATTATATATAATATTTCCACCGATTGTTTGATTATCGGCGTAGGTTGTTTACTATATGTACCGACTGTTTGGATGGGTTTAATCGGTTTATGCAAAACACTATGTCCACCGATTCTGTAGTCATACACAGTTTGTCGTTTTATATTATATATGGTATTCAACGATTGTGCATGTTGTTTTTGATAATCGGTTTACAATGTTTAAAATATATGCCGATTTGGTGCTACAGAAATGGACGATGAGAGGATCAAACCCCGAGATCTGGAAAGAGTGCGACAAGTCAAACGTACTCCATGTCATGAGACGTTTCTCGAAGAGTGTGTGTTCGTCTCGTCAAGCATTTGGCTGTGGTGGAAATTCACGAGCTGATTGACTATTGTACTGAAAGGCTTGAGAAGATCGAGGAGTTCAGCAGAGAGGAGGCTGACTGGAAGGAAATGGAGAAGGCTGTGAAGCTGCGTGAAGAACTGGATGCTGCAGATGAAGCTCGTAAGGCTGCTGCCGCTGCTGCCAGGTTTGCTGCCGCCTTTGCTGCTGCTGAAGATGATCTCGACCATCCTCCTGGTTTCCCAGCAAAGCGCCGTCGTTAGATACTTGTGGTGATGATCATGAAATGTCTAAGTAGTTAGAACTTTAGGTGGTTTAAAGACTTGTTGCTGTTCTTGTTTTAAGACTTGTTGTTGTTCTTGTTCTTGTTCTTGTTTTCAGACATGTTGTTTGGATTACGTGTTTCAGTTTAAGACTTGATCTATGGATGAATGTTATGTTCTACTACTTACTTCTTCTGTCTGCGTAAATCGGTTTACCATTAAGAATTTATACGCCGATCGCTTTTACTTGAAATTGGATTTTCCCACTCAAACTTCACAATCGGCGTATATATATAAATTTTGTGACCGATTAAGATTACTTGAAATTGGTTTTTTCCTGTAACTTCACAATCGGCGTATATATATATATAAATTTTGTGAACGATTTAGGTGACTTGGAAATAGATTTTTCCTGTAACTTCCTAATCGGCGTATAAATATATATACATTCACCGATTTTGAACATTTGAATTTTCCTTTTTTATGTTTGTGTAAAATCGGCAGATGATTCTATTTGGAAAAACCGATTAAGGCCGATTATCAGGATTATATAAGTTAAATATACGCCGAATGTATAGCACAGAACTTTCAAACATGCTAATGTTAAACCGAAACACTTTCATACATATATTAATCATTGTTCAAAATGCAAAATACAACATATGAAAGCTCCAAAATAAGACAATCCCTTCACAAAACCAAACTTGATACTAGGCCAGGTCTACCACATATGGATCCAAGTCAACCATTACACGCTCCTTTGGGTCAATCCCAGATAATTCATTCCATCGTTTCATGTTAGGCTCGTATTTCTCCAACCATTTTGCAGAATCATTATTGGTGAACCCCGGCCAATAAGAAAACCTACAAAGCGGAGGTAATGGACAATCTTCTTTTAACCTTAGACCGATAAACAACGGAGGTAATGGACAATCTCTTGGCGGATGATCTCTTGGCGGATGATCTTATTAGCGCTCCACCGCACCTTGCTTCCTTTGGTGTGAATGTCATATTTGTGCCCTCACCAAAGTAATGAACAACGCAAATAAGAGCATCCGCCAAGAGATGCCCACATTGGGGCATCAACATCCAATGCCTACGCAAAGTTGGTGCTCCCCTCTCCGGGTCTTGTACGCGAGTAACCAAGTTCCTAAAACGTTCTTCTTTTTCTTCCTTGTTTCCTTCCAACATCATCGAAATATAGAACTCCTTGTGTTGCATTAGTTTCACCGCCATCTTCTGCCTTAAATATTGGCATTGAGTTAGCTCACCCGCCAATCCCATATGCCCTATTTTCTCCGAAGCAACATGGAAACCACAATCTCCATCATCATCGACGTCGTCGGTG
Organism: Papaver nudicaule; assembly: GCA_023529015.1. Lineage (NCBI taxonomy): Eukaryota > Viridiplantae > Streptophyta > Magnoliopsida > Ranunculales > Papaveraceae > Papaver > Papaver nudicaule. The sequence goes on along the minus strand of JAJJMA010276772.1, from coordinate 3,371 downwards.
GATAATACGAAAGGACGGATGATTTGTGGTAGATGGTCAAAGTACTCCGTGAATATTGTGTAAAAAGTTCTATGAGGCCTACCAAGTGCATCCCTTGGAGTCTTTCGATCGCCAAGTGCGGATCTTAGAGTAACCACTTCACAATCTCCCCTTTCTTGATTCATGGAACCCATTTGCCTTGCTTGTTGCTTGAGTCTCTGTCTTGTGCTTGTGCTAGCTACACTCCCTTGCGAAAAAAACTTTGGACCATTTGAACGTACATCTTCCCCACTTGGTTTAGTCCCTTGCGAAAGAAATTTTGGAGCCTTTGCCTTCACATTTTGCCCCCTCGCACGTCTCTTTGTCATTGACTCCCTAAGCTCGTCTTCTTTGTACCTTGCCTCCGCATATACATGTTGTGAAGGGTCGTCACACCTTGTGGAGTCATCGTCTCTTTGGCCTCTGAGGTAATCATTCAATTCTTGCCTCTCCTTGCTTCTATCCATGTTGGTAGGAGGCCTCCCTACGGACTTTTGTACCATTGGCTCCTCGACGGCAGGTTTCTTGTGGGGGTGGTGTACGAGTTCCAAATCGTGTATCAAACATTGTTGTTGCACCTTGTTCTTGTTGGGGTAGCTTTCGATCATGGCTTTCACAATTTCCAAATCTAGAAAAGAGTGATTCTCGGGAGCCGCAATTGGATTAGGTGTGAAAGAGAGTTGCCTCCAAAACGGATCAATGGCCTCAAGTGGTATTGCCCCCGGGTAATCTGCAATCATGTGGCGACAAGGGAGGGCCGTCATTGTCAAACATGAACATTTACCCCTACATCTTTTACGCCCTCTTGCCTCGTACTTCCTGTAGTATGCCAAATCTGTCATCATATAGTTTATTGCCCAATGTGACACCCTATAGAGAATACCCTTAAGCTTGTACCAGTCTTCACATTTCTCTTTCTCGTAAATCTTCATGCTCTTGCACCTGCTGTATTCCATTTGGCACTTGATCTTAGTGATATCATCATTTGTGTAGATATGGATAGCTTCTTGAACCGTAACCACATTGTTAACACACCCATGAAGTAGCTTTTTAAAACGGCCATGACATCCCTCCGCTATACTTGTTGCCTCATTCTTGTAATGCCTATACTGGTAGGTATACGCATACACAAATTTTTCTTTGTAAGGCCCCAACAATTGTTCCGTACAATAATCCACCGCCTTTTTGGCAACCTCACTCCAAGTAGCTATGAAGAGCGCCAACATGCATTCATACTGTGCAATAGTCATCGAATGTACCACGTTATCCCAATCACGTCGAAACTCCAACCATCTAATTCCAGCCTTAATATATTCGCCATCGGCTATCTTCTTCTCTTCCGCTTTTTGTTCCTCCGTTAGTTTGCTAACACGCTCTTCTTCTAATATGTCACGCTGAATGCCTCTAGGTTTCTTAGGCTTTTGAATATGATGCCTACAATTCGTCTTGATATTGGCTTGTATGTGCCATGTACAAAGAAAATGTTGAGCTTCCGGGAAAACAACCTCTATGGCGTTCATTAGTGCTTTATCCTTATCCGTTATTATAATCTTTGGAGCTTGACCGGGTAAGTAAAGATCCTTCAAAGTTTCTAAAAACCATTCATAACTCACTTCGTTCTCCTTATCCATAAAACCCCAACCTATCGTGAAAGTTTGTTTATCCGATGTGTGGCAAGTAATGTTCATCAATGGCATATTGTACTTATTCGTCTTATAAGTACAGTCAATGAACAAAATTGGATAGAAGCATCGAACCAATTCGATCATATCCGGATGCGCCAAGAAAATACGTTGCACTTTGTCATCAACGACTTGCTTCCTCATTGTGTAGTTGTGTTTCTCGACTAGCCATTCACATTGTTCCATAATCTCTCTACCATTCCATGACCCTTTCCTTTGTGCGTCTCTTTCAGTGTAAATTTGCCTCAAAATAGACAAGTTCCCTGGATCATCCACCTTTATCGCCCTTAGGATATCGATTGGCCGGCTTGCAATCATCGACCTCACCTTTTCCTTCTCATGGGGTTTCAACCCACAAACGGAAGAGTGTCCAATAAGAGAATGAGGAGTATCATGGTTGTGATGACCGTTCTCAACCCTACGTAGGAAATACCCTCTTAAACGGCTGTGACCTACTACGATCTTGAATGGGCAATGACACTTCCTTGATTTACATTTATACTCACACTTCTCACTCTTTTTCACATATGGTTTAGACTTGCTCCAATGACTTGTTGGGGCGCCACTTCGTTCGCAAACAATTTCCAAGCGATTTATGCTTGAACGTTTGCCAAACACTAGACCTTGGTTCAGCTTCTTGCCTTTCTCTACGAACCAAGCCTTTGCTTCCTCCTTAGTGTTCCATGTCTTCACGGAGAAAACCAAAAAGCAATTAGATCACTATACTTATAGAAATTGTTTTCAAATGAAGGATGAAAAATCAATATTATGTTGTTGCATACCAAGTCAGTTTGATAGTGGGCAGAAGTATCAGGCAGTAGCTTAGACACGGCTTCGGGTTGATCTTCGAGCCGTACAACAATCTACAAAATTGGAGAAGGAAGTTAGATACCAAAATCGTCTCATATATACAACGATAAGCACCGATTATATACAATCGGCAAATACTAAACTGAATATGAGCCGACTAGAGTTACGAAGAGATTGAAAGCCTCATGTACTCTATAATCGGCACATACAAAACTGAATATGAGCCGATTAAAGTTCGATGAAATTGAAGGCTTCCTGTACTCTACAATCGGCACATACAAAACTAAATATGAGCCGATTAAAGTTCGAAGAAATTCTAGGTCTCCTGTACTCTACAATCGGCTTATATGTTTGCCAACAACCGACGATTAATAACTTGATCAATTTCTTGAAGAAAATATCAATGGTTTAATCGGCGGTTAATTATATAGGATTTGACAAGCCGATTCTGGTTCTGCAAACCAAGCTTCCATTAAAAAGCCAGAATCGTTGTTTATAATTCGTATCTTTTAACGATTGTTGTTACTACTGAACAACAATCGTTTGATAATCTGTTGATCATACAACGATTCTGGGTTTCGAAGGCTAAACCCGAGGACAAATTTTGATGTTTTTTCCATTCAAAAAAGATTTCAAGCTGCATTTCAAGCTAAACAAACACCATTCGAGTTGCGTAACACCTATACCTCATTATTTTGAGGAACTTCATGATAATAATCATCATTTCCCTCCCTCTCGAGCTCCTCACGTAGGCGTTGGTTGTGAATGTATTCTTGCTCCCTCACATAATCAAGATCAAACTCGTTTGGTGATTCATCAACATCTTCATCACTACTAGAGTCTTCATCATCGGTGTATTCT
>JAJJMA010276771.1:0-10014 GCA_023529015.1 Papaver nudicaule | reverse complement strand
TAAATTGATAAAACTGCACAAGGCAAAATAGATACATACATTTTTGCATGTGTTATTACTACCCCTAGATTAGAAGGTTGTGTGGTTTGGCAGTTTGCAGTTTATGTGATGTTTTCTAATGATACCTTGGATCAGAAGAAGCTTATATACAAGACGCCGAAGTAGTCCGTCGACCTCAGATGTGAGAGTTCTGCGAAACAATGAAACAAAGCTTTGAGTTGTCTATATATAGTTGAAGAACAGCCACCGTAATAAGATAATATGACCCACTAATAGAGTTGTCTATAATCCTATTAATACTCCCTCCGGTTCTAAAAGATAGGCAAGTTTGACTTTTTTTCCAAAAATTATCAAACTTAATAAAACCAACATTAAGTTCTTTAACTGTTTGAAAAAAAAGTCAAATGTGTTTATCCTCTAGAAAAGGAGGGACATGTTACATTGGGTATAACAAACAGCTTCATCTCAGTTTAGGTTGTGTGGTAGGGTTGCCGAAGCCCTGGCATACACCTACGACATAATTCTCATCTTATATGGAAGAGAGAACAAGGTACAACTTGCTCAAATTTCACCACAAAACGTAACTGATAATGAGTTGTATGGCAATATAAAGAACTACTGCAAAGCATGTGATTTCACCAAATTTCATGTGATTCATGTTACTAACTAGTAGAATAGTAACTTATGTTAACTGCATACATGGCAAATAAAAAGGAAAGAACTACTGCAAGCATCTTCACATATAAGTGATTCTGCTGTCATTATAGGATAAGCAATTCTACTGGCAATATAGGTAAATGAGCCAGTACACTTCCCTCTCATATGTGTAGGTTGATTGCGTCTAAACAAGAAGCAATCTGCTGACATACAAGAGTGAGTACACCAGCCTCTCATTGGCTAAAGCTCCATCAATCACATGAAAGTTCATTACTCGCCGAATACCCATACAATTCTCTTATTATTATGTAACATGTCATACTACTCATACATCTAGCAAATATAACATGAACAAAGTTTGACCTTAACTATCTCCTACAACAAGGAGACCTAAGTGCAACATACATCTAATTCAACCAAATACTCATACATTTTGATTTTCTGAGCAGGTATAATAAGAATTCACTCACCAATGGGAAACAAACCGTCCTTGAAACACAACTACAACTCTTGTTTCATAGTTGCATACCTATCCCGCTAGGCTCTTTACAAAAACTGGAGTAAATTCATTTTATGAGAACTTGATGGTTACGAATTTATTCCAATTTTTAAAAACAGTCTTGCAGGACCAATACAGTCATATCTTTCCCCTTCTGCACTTTGATGGTACGTACTGCAACAGTGAATCCTCACAAAACAAAGATAATGGTAGCCGAATGTGCCCATCGTTCTGATAATCACAAAAAGCTTTACATTGATGTCGCTGAATGTGCCTATGAACAAATCCTGAATGTGCACATGCAAAAACATAACATGACAAGGATACATGATAACAATTACAATGCTTGCTGATTTATAATGTATCATTGCCAAGTTGTGCTTTTGCATACATACGATGCCAAAAGGTGTCCTGCAGCAGCACCGTGCTCAAAGAAGCCTCCTCACAAGACAAAGACAATGTAGTAAGTAAAAATCAACCAAGAGAAACTAAAAAAATTAGCGTATTCGTAGTTTACTCACCAATGTAAATTAGAGAGGTAGGAGTATTGGCTGGAAAGTTTGTTGCATTGAACTTCTTCATTTGTAGCAATCTTTCCAAAAAATACCCCTCCTCTCCAAAAACTACATGGTGTTTTGGAAAAACAATAATGCATGGCAATTGAATACCTGAAAGCAAATTTGAAGAGATTACATCTGAAGGGAAACTAACTTAAGATCTGCATGGGCAACTTTTCTCACATCTGACTTGTGATGCCATCATCCAATCAACAACAAAAGCACAGATGTATCAATGTCCTGCAATGCTATCCAAATGGGAAGTAAACTATCCTTGAAAGATGATGGAAGTAAGTAAGAATCAATAGAGTCATGTCTTTCTCCTTCTGCACTGGTGTTGGTACGGCCACAGTGAATCCTAGCAAAACAAAGATGATGGAAGTAAGTAAGAATCATCTCCGATTTGAATGGTAGTGAATTCTTCCTATTACTCCAAAGCATGTAGCACTAATATAAATAAAGAGATCATATGATATGTAAACAAACCTTAGTGTCCTGCAGCAGCCCGGTGCTCAAACAACCTCCTCGCAAGACAAAGACAATGTAGTAAGTAAAAATCAAACAAGATAACTAATGGTAACATCAAACATAGACTAGTGTATTGAGGCTTCCTCACCAACAAAAACTGGGGATGAGAATGTACTACTGGTCATGTTTGCTGCAATTTCATCCATTTACAGGAAACTTCACCAGTACTACATCTCATCAAGTACTCAATGGCAGTGAGATGGTCCAATTACACCAAGATAAACTAATGATAATAACACAAACTAATGTATTCGTGCTTACACCAAGAAACGACTGATTAACAACATATTAACACATCTCAACATTTACCCATAAAAAAGGTTGAACAGATCTCAACTTATACTTATGTTAAAACCCTAACTTTGGTTGTAACCTATGGAAAGAGATAACAACCAAAATAAATCTAATCTAAACTAAAAATCTACTTAGATTACCAGAGATATGAGCGAGATAAGATAGTAGAGAGATATGGGATACAGGAAAGAGGAAAGAGTTTCCCATTCCGTCTGTTTTTACAGAAAAGTTAGATCTGAAATGGTTTTGATTTTTGTAGAAGAGGGAAAACATATTTGATAGGGAAACCAAAATTTTAGGAAGACAGGCATGATTTTCTTTTTTCTAGGGGGGAAAGAAGAATCAGAGGGGAGATTTGAGAGGGAAACGAAATTTGAGATCTAACTTTGAGCTCCAACTTTCGGACAAGAGAGGAGAGTTCAATAATAAAGGAGAGATTTGCTTTTCACTTCGATTAATGAGCCGAAAACACGACAAAAATATCTGGTCAACTATGTCAAGTCAATTTAAATTTGTGGTCAACGGCATAAGTGGGTGGGTTTTAAGCCATGGGACAACAATCTAAAAATCATGACATTTTTTGCTAGTTGAACATAATTACCATGAATCTAAGCCTGCAGGATCACTGATCCTATCAATTTATGAAAAATTCAAGGAAGAATCCTCGTAGAACCTTAGAAGAACCAACTTGGGGCAAGTTTGAGTTAGAATCTTCCTCTGAACTCCAAACCACTCACTAAAATTGTAATGTAGTTGAGACGGTTTGTTACATTCCGTAGAAAATAGTAATGTAGGTGAGACGTTTTTTTGATTCCATGGAAAATACTAATATAGCCGAGACGGTTTTGTTGTTTCCGTCGAAAATAGTGATATTTCTGATATGGTTTTGTTTTTTCTGTTGAAAATAGTGTTGTATTTGAGAATCTTCCTCTGAACTCCAAACCACTCCCTAATTTGCCATACTCTGAGCTAGGCTCTTCCAGAGTAGCACTGATCCTATCCAGAAATGGCAAATTCAAGGTGGAATCCTTGTAGAACCATAAAAGAACCCATTTTGGGCCAGTTTGAGTTACAAACTTCCTCTGAACTCCATATCAAATCCCTAATGGCAGTGGAAAATAGTAATGTATGAGACGGTTTTGTTGTTTCCGTTGAAAATAGTGATGTATGAGACGGTTTTGTTGTTTCCGTAGAATAGTGATGTATCTGGTTGCTGCCTACCGTCCTTAGCCCTCCTCTTGACCCGAGTGACTTTAAGATGGTTAGAATAAACAAATTTATTGGTCCAACACGTGGCCAATAAAATTGGGAATAGTCGCTAGATATTTTCACTTTTCCATCTATCTCTCCCAACTTTCTAATTTTTCCAATTGGAGGCTAGGGTTCCTTGGAGACGCATCTGGGAGCTAGGGTTCCTTCATTTCGAGGTGAATCTAGGGGTTTCTTCAGTAATTTGTAGTTTCTGATTTAGAGATTTGTTTGATATTGTTGTTTGGAGATTTGTTTGATATTTGTCTGATTTATGTTAACTAAAAACTGTTTTGTTCAAATTGAAATTCGTTTGATCCTCAACTTTGTGTAGAGATAAATATAGGTACGTCGAATATGAGTTCGTTAAGACTTAAATTTATGGATGATTACATGATTTAGGTTTGAATTATTTTGTTTACTAAGATTGTTTCTATGACTTTGTTGTAGGATGGTGTTGTCGCGTGTAAAAACAATGCGAAAGAAACGGAAGTTGAAGATCCTTAAAGACCTAAAAGATGGAGAGAAGATCCAAGTGGAGACGCTGATGGGAACACCTTGCAAAAAGGGCGCAGAACAACTGGCTGAGTATGTTCGATATCTAGCTGAAAATGACAATGTATTGCCATTATCAGTGTTTCACTGGTCGCATATGCCTGGACAAAAAATTGGGCAAGCAATACGAAAAATCAAGGTAATTGTGTTCCATTATTACTTAAAGAGTTGTTGTACGGTGAATTTTCTTTATCTCAAAAATTGTAATCTGCCTTTTTTATGTCAGCAAAAATTCAGCTTTTCGGAGGACGTTGATGTTGATCAACTACTTTCTCGAAAACTGAATGCCACATGGAGAGATCACAAGTCCAAGATGAAAAAGAAAGGATTATACAAGGAAAAAACTTTGGAAGAAAATCTTGCAAACCGACCTAAGCAAGTTTTCAAGAGTCAATGGAAACCATTGGTTGAACTGTGGAGCCAGGAGGACAACCAAGTAAGTTGCTCCATTGGTTTTTCTTAGTTTTGATTTTTAAATTACTAGAGACCCTATGTGTGGCTACTTCCACTCTATTATATTCTCATGGGAATGTGTTTTGCTCGTTTCTTTGTCACAGAATAAAGCTGCTGCTAAGAATGTAAAGAACATATTGAAACAAAAAGTTAAGCACACCTGTGGTCGTAAGCCACACATAGAAAAAGCACGAGAGGTAAAGCATATGCCCAGCACTAAGATTATTTATGATGATTTGTTATATAGCCTGTATGTACAATATTGTCTACTCAAAACTCTTTTTACAGTTGCAAGATAAACTAGGAAGATTCCCTGAGCGGCTTGAAATATTCTAGGAGACCCATCTATAGAAACAAAAAACATCGGATGGATCAGAAGTTGGAGTTATGGAACCCGTGGCAGCTGAACTACACGTATACTTTTATGACTGTATACTTTCTTTTATGCATTTAAATTTGAAAAGTGGTTATCACGGTTGATGCTTACATCAATTTTGAGCATGAACTATGTATAGGGTCGAATGGTGGAATACCAAAACCTGGCTATCCAACCTGAAAGTGGAGTAGTCTTCTCTGGGCCTAATGATTCAGTTGCAGCTGTGATGGGAGCTGATAAAAAGGGTCGTGTTCGATGTCTTGGAAACTTTGTCAAGCCAAAAGAATTCTGGGGTGGTGAGCCTGAACCCAGTTGGGCTGCAAAGTTAAAAACCGTGAACGAGAACCTTAGACGTGAGCTTGCAGAGAAGGATAAACGGATTCGAGATCTCGAGTTTCTAGTTGATCATCCTTCAATGAAATGTTTGGGGGTACGTATACATGATAGTTTTCTTTCTTAGTGAATGGGTAAAAATGAATACTTTTGGTAATGTTCAACTTATTCACTGAATATTGGCTCTTCTGTGATTGGCTTGTAGGGAATTGTTCAACTTATCCACACTCATTACTCGAACAACATAACACTTGTGGTATTGTCTCGTTTATCTTCTTGTGTTCATTTACTGTGTTCTGTTTTTTGTTTGTCATTTTTATCACCTAGTTATTTGCATAAGTTCGATTGGTTATATTGACCGTAGCTTTAATATTTGATGATATCCACATTGTTATGTGAATTTGAGTTAGAAATGTGAAAACAGAACTTGTCGATAATATGTTCAATTTTCCATATTTGCAGTTTGACTGGGTGGTGCGGGCTGGAGAATGGAAGAGGTCAAATGAAACTGAAGCACCAAATGACAAGGATCAAGTGACTTCTGACAATCAAGGATGATTTAACTTTTGGTGTAATTACATGGCAGTCTTGTTTATGTAATGTTAATGCACAAGTACGTACTAAAGGATTTGATAATTTTTGGGTTTTTTAAATGTACCGGATGTTGAACAAAGTAGGAATGTTTAATCTAATTTCTGTTCAATTCTGTGATCAGTATTCAACTGTACTGAACTTGCATTGATAAATCTTACATCCCAAAATAAACCAAAAACCACAATTGTACTGACTTATATATTGTACTGATAATTCTTACATCCCAGAAACATATGAACTTAAACAAGGAACTAAAAACATGACTAAGTCAGAAACTTAAATTGAAACATTCAATCAGAAACAAGGTCAATCATCTCAATGTCAGCATTTGCAGCAGCAGCAACACCATCATTTGCACCAGCAACAATATTAGCAGCAGCAACACCAGCATTTGCAACAGGAACAATATTAGCAGAAGCAACACCACCAGCATTTGCACCACCAATATCAGCAGCAACAACAGTCCCACCAGTGCTCTCCATAAACTCAACAGCCTCCTCTTCATCATATGTGAAAGGCCCGTATTTGGCTTTCATATCCTTTAGGCCTGCATTGAAGGCAATCATGTTGCGGTTCCAATGGCCCGAGCCATCTGCGACCGGATCATCACCAAAATCAGGAAACAAAGCTTTGTGGTGCTCAATCCGTTCATCCATGTATGCTTTCCTAATTGCATTATTGACCCCTCTCTATTGTTGGAACATTTGCAACCATCCTCCTCACTGTTGCAAATGCATCCTGTAACATCCTTGATTCTTCATCATCGACACTATTAGTTGGTTTTTGATTGGGATTCATGTTTGCAGAGAAATTGGAAAATGGTGAAGTTCAACCTTGAATCTCTCTAATCACGCCCATGGTTTTATATTACCCTAATATTTTATGATAAGTGGCAACTGTTGGTAATCTAACCGCCGGCAACTGTTGGTATTTTAACCGCTGGCAACTGTTGATATTTCAACGGTAACCGACGGTTAATTCATTTTGTTAAGGGACTCGACGTTCCCTTATCAACAACCACAACTTGCAAAGTAGAACTCTAAAAAGGGAATGGGTAAAATATTTTCCCAATTGTATAAACATGACCTATACAAAGGATAATATAATACACTGGCACCCTGACCTAATTTGTGCATTTTGCTAAAAATTACTAGAAAATAAAACTGACCCATGACCCATGCTTGGACATAGGAAAACGCAGAAAAAGAAAAATAGACCAGCCTAGACCCATGCTTGGACATAGGAAACGACCAGACTAGACCAGTCTTCCTAGCTACAGCTACATGATAGGATTAGGTAATGACTAATAATAAATGTTGCTAATGATGGTGCTGGAAATGCGTGGGAGGAGGAGTGTTCTCAAGAGAGAAAAATGGGCATAGGGAAATGGAAATTGAGATGACTTTTGATAAGAGTTGTGTCTGAGGAACCGTTTTCATTGGAAATAACCACCGACAGTAAATGTGCATAAATAGACGCGTTAATCTTGGTGCAAAGATAAGAGGAGATTTGCAAAGGTATACCAAAATATAGAGTAATTAGAGAAATTATAGAGAAAATTGAGAAACCACAATGGCTGATCAGAACAACAACAATGGTGAAAAAAATGCTGATCAGAACAACAACAATGGTGCAAACAATGCTGAAGATTATGTATACTTTCAGTTCGTGAAAGAACTTGCTCTCGGATTGTCGCGGATTTCAATGGAAAACTTGGTGAATGAATTGAAAAGTCAAATCAAGATAAAGAAAGCGAGAGAGGAATTTCTTCAGTTGATGGCTGATCATACTCCTGAGTTTGATCTATGGTTAAGCCAGAGGGAGGCAAGGAAAATCAGAAAGATGGGTGGTGATGATCATGATGGGAGGAGAAGTGAAACTGAAGAAGAAAGTGAAGAAGAGGAGAATCAAGGTCGAGTAGCAATGGAAGAAAGTGAAGAGGATACAACATCTGAAGATGAAAGAGATCGTCAGAAAGAAAGGGAGAGACTTTTCCGTCTGTATTGGAAGGAAAAAACCCAATACCCTGCGATTTTTGCTAGAACCATGCTTGAACCCTTATCTGATGAGAAACAGGAATCTAAGGCGTCTGAAGAGTTGGAGGATGAGGATGCAGAGGATGAAAGGAAAGGCTATGGGGCTCCTGCTTCTAGTGCTGATGATGATATTGATCCTGAGGACTATAACCACATGATGGGAGATGACTCAGATCATGGTGCCGAGGATGATTACTAAATTCCTTCGTTGCAGACCACATCTGTAAATCTTCATCAATTTTGTTATCTTCGAGAGAGGTTTCAATTTATTGAAGCTTGAATAAAAATCCTCTCGAAGACGGCTAATTAGGTAGTAGTAGTAGTCTTTGTCTCTTCTTGTCTGCTCAGGTTGTTATTTATCGGTTTTAAGTGTTGATGTTTTTTGGTGGTTGGTGGTTTTGGGGAAAGTTCAGGTGTTATGTTGGTGGATTTTGGGAAAAGTTCAGGTTGTTTTGGGGATTTTGGGCTATGATGCGAAGTAGCCCTTGTTAACTGGTTGTAAATGATGAATATGAATATCTTTAATGGAACTATTTTGTTAATGTATAATGAATATGAATATCTTTGTTTTTTGTTTTAATGATTGAAAGTGGGGATGAAAGTCTGAATGATTAACAAACAAAAGATTGAAAGTATTGAATATGATGTTCACCGATAAGAATTGAAGAAAGAGTGAGTGATTTTCAGAGAAGTAAATGGTGATTTTATAGAACACTAGCACTAGGCAATGTTATGTACTCTATGGGACTCCTGCTTCAAGTGCCAAATTACATGGAGCCAAAATTCTAGAGACAGAATTCTGTTAGCACTAGGCAATGTAATGTAGTCTGGAGGTAAACGAGATTTTGTCCTTAACTGAAAGGGATTCGGCACCATAACACTAGCACTACATTGCTCAATATAGTTTTGGTTTGTTCAGTTCTGTGTATTTGTATTGTGCAGTTTTGTATTGTTATTGCTCAATATAGCACTAGGCAATGCAATGCTCTCTAGCTCTATATTCAATTGGAATACTTGTTTTTCTGATTTTGCTTTTCTTAGCTTGTTTTCTACAATAACATCTCTACATTCTATCATCTAATAAATTCTCTTCCTAAATTTCAACAAATCCAACTCTATATGCAATAGAGTTATAAGACTGGTGGTGAAATAGATAAAGGTAGTAAACAGACAGAGAGTTAAAGCAGACATTGTGTGGGTATAAAGAAGTTGAAGTTTTAGAACAAGGCATCACCCGCAAAGTCGACATCCAAAGTCCTTAGAGTAGTTTTCCTTAATTAGTCTATATAACATTAGTAGGTACTGCATGACAGGGAAGTGGGAGGATGTAGCTCAATTATTGACTATGATCTCTGACATAAATCTCAATGCAGGCGGCTAAGGAAATAAGGCGTTTATAGTTTCAGAGTGTTATAAGTCTATGGAGGCAGTAGTGTATTTTCTGGTTTCTCTTTGGGTTTGGTTATGAATAACTAGTTGGTTGAATTGTTTTAGATTTTTTGTATGATTTCTTTGGTGCCCTATAATATGTCCTAGACAAAGTTCATCAACCTAATGTGTAAACTTTTCAGTGTAACATTATCAAACCAGAGTACAATATATGAACTAACCACACCTACAATCACATGGATATACAGACTACCATGAACTTAAAACACATCTACATTTCTAATGACAATCAACAAACACAAAAATCAGACAAATCAACAAAAATCCTACAACAGGAAACAGATCTGAGAGATTCAGACCTTCAATACTCATAACCAGAAATTTAATCATTGACACTCAATGGTTTCGACTATAGATGTTGTAAATTTCCAATTCAAAGGGATACAAGTGAAATACCTTAACCAATAGAGCATCGTCAGATCCAAAATTTGAAAT
>JAJJMA010276762.1:0-11707 GCA_023529015.1 Papaver nudicaule | reverse complement strand
ATATATATATATATACGAACTACGTAGTGCTTGATCCCTTCTTAAGGGGTACGTAGGCAGCCATATTTCATGGTTCAGCACCTAATAACAAAAGAAATAAAATAATGAGACTCAGAGTAGCCCTCTAAACTCTCAGGTCACTGATCTTACTCAGTGTATGACCTTTACTCAGTACGAATATGATCTGAGTAAGAAATAAAATAATGAGACTCAGAGTAGCCCTCTAAACTCTCAGGTCACTGATCTTACTCAGTGTATGACCTTTACTCAGCACGAATATGATCTGAGTAAGAAACAAAATAATGAGACTCAGAGTAGCCCTCTAAACTCTCAGGTCACTGATCTTACTCAGTGTATGACCTTTAATACTCAGCACGAAAAATGATCTGAGTAAGAAACAAAATAATGAGACTCAGAGTAGCCCTCTAAACTCTCAGGTCACCGATCTTACTCAGTGTATGACCTTTACTTAGCACGAATATGATTTTGAGTAAGAAATCAATATGATGTTCTCACAGAAAGAGTGGAGCATTAATGATACAGGAAAATGTTCTCGCATAAAGAGTGGGGCATTAATATAAGAAATCAATAAGATGTTCTCACAGAAAGAGTGGGGCATCGATTTTATAAATCAATAAGATGTTCTCACAGAAAGAGTGGGGCATAAGATGTTCCCACAGAAAGAGTGGGGCATAGATATCATGATTCGATATGGTGCTCTCATAGAAAGAGTGGAGCATTAATAAATTCTCAGGTCACTAATCTTACTCGGCGGATGACCTTCACTCAGCACAAATACAATCTGAGTAAGAAAACAAAATATTGGGACTCAGAACTCATTCTCTGAGAACATTGATAAAACCCGATAAGTGAACCACCACAAAAAACATTAATATCCGCAGAAGAGTAAAATAAAACTAGTTTCTTACAGGACAAGGTTCAAGAAGAGATAATTAATACAAAAAGAGAACTGATTGTCAGAAGCAAAAAATACAATGATTAAACCCCAGACAAGCAAAATCCAAGCTAAAGTACAGATAATCAGAGGCAATCAGTCCCATACTGAGTACTAAAAAGAACTAATACATCATTGAGGAGGATCCTTCATGCGCGCAGCAAGAATAGGAGGTAACTTAGCAGCTGGAGGACGAGGAATTTGTTCATTAATTTTTCCCTCAGCATAGTCGATCACTTCATTGATGCTATCAATCATCGCAATCTCAGCGGCATACTTCACCTCAGCAATTTGGATATCAATATGGGTATTAAGCTCAGATAGATCGTTTTTCAACTTTCCAATATCAGCCAAAGCAGCAGTCGTACGAGCACTCTTAGAATCAAAGGAAGATTTCCAGAATTTGGTTTGACCTTCTTGTGTCACTAACTCTTTCTGTAGTTGATCAAATTTTGTACTTTTCTCTTTAAGTTTTCTCTGGAGCGCTGAGTAAAGCAAGAAGGAAAATATAAGCAAGCACTGAGAATAAGAAAAACAGTAATTTGCGAGCTTATTATGAAAAATATCAATAAACAATACCAATCTACCTTTTTCAACATTTCTTCATGTCGTAAATGAGCCACTTCGTTGTCAAAGTTGCAGGCAAATTGTTTCAATTTATCTAAATGAATTCGGGATTCATCTTCTATCGCCCTAAGACGTAAAATCTCAGCACGAGCATCCCTCAGGGCTGAAGACTGGGCAGTGAAGCTAGATTCAAGACTATCCCTCTCAAAAGCCAATGAGCGCAGGGAATTTTCTAATGTAAGAATTTTCCCAGTTGTACCTTGAGAGGAATCTTTCCACCAACTAATTTCACTAGTTGCGCTCATCCTAAAGGAGTCATATTCGTTTCTAAGAGACACTAACTTATCTTTTAGTTCGCAGCACATAAAGTTTAACTTGTTGGAAGCATCCATCTTATGGTTCCATTTAAGCATCAAGGACTTGCAGTGGAACAATTGCCGGAGAAGGAAATTGGACTGGTGGGCCTTAGCCATCTATTTAGAACAATACGAAGTCAGAATAAAAATAACTCGTATACCAAATGAGAATTGAGAAAAGAGAAACTCACCAGAAGAACATTATTCTGAGGCAACCCGTAAGCCTCGCCATCAGCATACTTAAACAATTCCTCCACTGAGGAAGGAGGGGCCAACTCAAAATTTTGTTCAACATAACTTGAAGGATTTGCAGTCCAAGTTTTTTTCACAATCTCAAAGGGTGTAGCACGCATACGAGCACGCAACGCTGCCTCAATACCAGAATCATTGGTACTTGGAGTAGTAGAAGGCCCAGAAAAATAACCACGGTCGAGACCCCAACGAAAAATGGCGTTATCACTTGAAAGATCAATACCCTCAAAATCTAAAACGGAACTTTTCCCTCGGGAATCATGAGAACCAGGTGCCATTAATCGAAGTGGACTTTCCAATGATTGCTTTACGGATTCTAGGATCTCAGCATTGGTTTCAACCCTTTGTCCCTCAGTTTCAACCTCAATAATGACTTGAGCTTGAGTCTCAACGTTGATGGTCTCACTAGATGTCTGGGCAGCATTGCTCAAAGCCGCTTTAAGACTCCATCCCAAGACAGGAGAAGGAGATCTAGGAAGTGAGGACAACATACTAGAAATCCCGACTGACTGAGTACTTGATGACGCACCAGCAAATGCTTTCCCAAATGAAAACTCACCAGTTGTGCGAGCGGGGGAAGGATACTTAACATCTTTTGGACGTCTTTTCTCAGGATCGGTACCTTCACTTTCCTCGTCATTTAAAAACATAGTTTCAAAATGGCTTTCAGGCAAATCACCTTCACGATAAGCAGATTGTAGAAGTGATTGTTTCACTTTATGCTGAGATTGACCCACTAGGTCAATATGAAAATCTTGGTCTTGATTTTCTCCACCACCCTTCATCTCATCATGTTCCAAATGAACAGAATGGTCCGCACCATTGAAAGTCTCTTCGTCTTCATTCTCAGGGCTGTCAACTTCATCATCACCAGTGGGAGAAAACTTTGCCTTCTTAGAAACCTAGTTGGCAGATCAAGCAAAATATGTGTTATGGGGCACAATAGTAGAAAAGTTACAATAAGTTAAGAGGGAACCTAATAAAATTACAATAACACATACCCTGCCATCTCCAATACCATCACCTTCTTCCATTTCACCAACTTCAGAAGCAGTCTCAGCTCCTTCTGGTGAGGCCTGTAAAACAAGAAAAGATCTTAGTACAAGAAAAGTCCTCACTATGAAAGGACGCAATATTTAGCAATAATTTTAAGAGGAAAAGAAGAACTCAGCTGTATCCCTCACCTGAGCATAATCAAAACTAAAACCAGTGAAATTAAAGGCCCAAGGACAGTAATCTCCATAACGCTCGGGATGACACTCTCTGGGAGGCCCAGTACGAGACTTATCGTTCCATTGCCAGCCCCAGGCCCAGGGACCAATTACCTCTATAGGAGTGGAATCCCATTTAAAGTCATGAGTCTTATGTAAAATATCAGAAGAAGGCAGAGGAGTGGGTTCCTCATTGTTCTCAGTACCAAGAACAATGAGTGATTCAAGTTCCTCTAAGAGACGAACTTCACCTCTCTTACGAGGAAGACGCTTGGGCCCGACACTCCATTTAACTCTGTTAGATGGAGCCATGAAATCACCATAAGTCTTGTTAAAATTTTCAAAAGTATACAGCTTTTTTTGTGTAGTGTCAGGCTTATAAGACTTCATTTTGCTGAGGCCTCTGGAGCGAAGTCGGCACTCACCAAGAATCCTCCACCAATTACCATTGTAAATAAACACAGGACGAGAATAAGAAGCTTTGACTTTCTTAGGCCTATTCCTATGAGTCAGGACATCATAGAAAAAGGTATCTCCATTTTCATAGAGAGGAAGACGCATCCCGGCCTCAAAAGCACCAACGGTTGTTAAAAGATGCTGAGAATCGTAAGGATAATTCTTTATCATATCATATGTAAGACGGTCCCCTTGTTCAGGATCGAAAAAACGAACTTCAAACCCTTCGAGATGATGACGCCTTTTAAAATCTTCAAGGTCAATGTGCTTATAACTATTACAAGGAAGATCCAGTCGAGATTTTTTCTTTTTGTTCTCATTCTCAGACCCTTGAGGAGGTGGCTCAGGGAATGGAGAGCGGGATTTAGGTGAATGCTCTTTGGGAGATTGCTGAGGAGTAGGAGAACTAGGAGGAGCCGGTCTCTGAGATTTCCTCTTACCACGAAGGGTGGCAAGTCCCTTACCCGCACTAGAAGTGGCTACAGTTTTCACACCCTTAGGGTTATCTTTGACAGGAGTATCATCAGTATTCTGCTTGGAAGAATCAGAAGGTTCAGTGATAGCAGACCTAAGCTTTCTTGGTTCCTTAATACCTTCTTTATTTAAAGAAGACATTGCTGAAATAAGAGAAATTTGAGTCAATAAAAATAGTTAAATGTTCTCACAGAAAGAGTGGGGCATCAATACTATGAGTGAATATGATGTTCTCACGAAAGGAGTGGGGCATCAATTTTATGAATGAATAAGATGTTCTCACAAAAAAAGTGGGGGCATTAATACTTTCAGTCCATGTATGTGCTCACTAAAATATCTGAGTCCAATATTATTATAAGATGTTCTCACAGAAGAAGTGAGGCATTAATACTCTGGGTCCATATGTGTGCTCAACAAAATATCTGAGTTGAATATTGCGATTTAATAATATGCTCTCACAGAAATGATAGGACCTTAAATGCATTAAAAACCCAAATTAATGATGATACTCAATAAAATGATCTTACCCAAGTAATGGGGCAACATACATTCATAAAATAAGGAAAGGAAGGCATAAAATCGTCGAAACCAAACAGCTCAGCAATTTTACAAAGATGATAAATAGGATAGATTCAGAAACAGTGGAGAAATGGGGGCAAGAATACTAAAAATTGCATGATCTCACTTCTACCAAAAAGAAAACGCATCATTTCCATGAGACAACCATCACAACAGAGAACAGGGGCAAAGTATATATACTTTTTTATAAGTATGTTCTCTATTATGATGGTAAGTCCCAGGAAAATAAGTACTATATCACGCAAGGTAATTCAAAGCACGGTAGCAAGAGCAAACAAATATAAGAAAGACTGCAAGATTGTTCATAACAATATCGATGAATCAAGGAGATCATATCAGAAAGACGCCCAGTACCAGCAAACTCACAAACAAAGGATAAAGTAGTTATAAACCCTAACCCTAAATCATACACATATAATGATTAGAACCCTGATTTTCGTATGAGGTTTAGCAAGATTCTTTAAAAATTACCAACGTTCTCTGCTACTCAAAGAATTTTGGATTCAACTAAAACCAAGTAATAGAAGTCATGCATCAGACTAAAGAAACATATGAACGAGAGGAACAAAATGCTAAAAAAAATAAAGACTCACCATTACACGTTAAAGACAGCAGCAACAGGTACCAACGTCACTGTCAAGGGAAAAGAGCGTTGAAGAAGAAGAAAACAAAAATGAAGATTTTCCTAGTACTAAAAGATGAGTAGTGCTCAGAGAATGAAAAGGCAGGAAAAGAGAATGAGAAGTAAAGAGACTCGGCAGTTTTCGATTTTATATAAAGGATAAAATCAAAGGAATGTAACCGGCGCGAATTCCAAGGAATCAGGATTCAACGTAGGGGTAAAGATGAAGAAGAAGGGTTATCGGTACCATTCTACCCTTGGGGCAACCCAAACCCGAATAGTAACCGACAGGGGCAAACTGTTGGTGAAAAATACCCACCACCCACGTGTAAGCATCTGAGAAATGGGAGTAGGATAAGTCAGGTAAGAGCGAAGTACAGAGAACAATGAGGAGTCACTACTACCTATCTCAAGAGAGAACACAGATGGAGGACTGAGGAAGAACCGCGAGCGTTGTCTGATGGGACAAGTATCTCAAAGAGACAGTTGTGAGGCGTGGGAAACATCCAACCACTTTCATTAATGCGCGGTCAGAGCAAGTCAGAAGTCAAGGGACGCGTGTCAAGTTCACAACGATGGAAACAAGAGAAGGCCGCACACGTAAGAAGACTTCATTAGTAAGTTAGTGAAAGGCCGCATACTAAGAGAAGAGAGCCGCACTACCAAAGGAGATGTGAGGACCCCACCAGGTGTGAACGTAAATGTCTGGGAACCGCCTTATGACTCCTATAAATACTCAGTTCAGTATGATGGGCTGAGGACGGACTTTTGGGTACAAGAAGGAGAGAGAGGAACTTAGTAGTGAGCTCAGTGAGAATTATCATTATCCACATTATCTTGTAACCTTACTCAAAGTCATTTAAGACTGAAACTTGTATATTGAATTATGATTACCACCTTTATATGAATGATCAATTATAGCTTCAAAGAAATAACTTAGTGTTCTCAGCTATTTATGTGCTTAATGGATGTTACACCTTTACATTAGGAGGCCACCAAAGACTCGATACTTTATATATCATTTAAGTTAGTGACGTAAGACCAGGATAGTTTTATGCACAAACAGTTTGGCGCTAGAAACAGGGACTTCGGTCTATAGGTAAAGGATTTATCCTTCCTGTGTTACTTTATGTAGTAAGGATTTCAAAGTCTACAATTTTGAGGATAAAGTGGCTAAAGGTACTGAGGAAATAGTATTGTCCTCACTGCGAAAGTTGCCAGATTATTAGAAAGGTTGTCAAATGGGAAACTCAAAGGATAATCAGAGCTCGAAAGCCCGAACCAGGAGTATGATAAGGGAACAAATTGATATAAGGGATGCAGATGCAATGGAACATAGCAGCATCACTCCAGCGACGATGGCTCGTAACTGGGTAACAAGGGCAATCAGTGCAGCAGCTGAAAAAGCCGCAGCAGACAAAGCCGCAGCCAATAAAGCCGCAACCAATAAAGTCGCAGCAGATAAGTCCGCAGCAGATAAAGCCGCAGCAGATAAAGCCGCAGCCAATAAAGCCGCAGCTGAAAAAGCCGCAGAGAATGGTGCTGCTGCTGAAAAGGCCGCAATAAATAAAGCTGCAACAGAAAAAGCTACTGTACAGAAAAAGTTACTCTTTGATCACCAGGCCTCATGCTGGGAAGCCGCACAGAGGGCAGTAGAAGATAAAGCTGCAGCACAGAAGGCCGCAATAGAAAAGGCCAAGGCGGAGAAAGCTAAACAGTATCATTTTAAGGTCTCAGCAGAGAGCAAAGCCGCAATAAATAAGAGCGTAGCAGGCAAGACTTTCCTGGAAGATGAAGAAGCTGCAGATCTTGAGGCCGCACTGAAAGCTTCACGACTAGAGGTCAGGGACTCAACGTTCGTGGTTCCCAATCAACCTTATGGGATCCCATTAACTAGACCTGCTAAGGTAAGCCCCCAACGACCCACCATATTTCTGGGAGAAACAAGCACACTCCCAAGAGGAGTGGGAGTATTACAGGAAGTATTCTCCAACAAGAGACAGGGAGATGAAGATCTAATAAGGCCAATCACAGTTGAGGGGAAAGATGGTAACTTAAGGACCAATGATCGCACATTGCCATACTTGCCAGAGGAGAGCCGACAGTTAGTAAGAGAACTCCATGAGTTTCAACTGGAGGAGATGAAAAAATTTAAGTCAACATTCACTGACGCCCTTTCCCAACTAGCAAAAGAAAACCAGGTACTCAAAGATAATGAAGAAAAACTGGAAAAAAGGCTCCAGAAGGCAGAGGAAGGAGCAGCAGAGAACAACTCAGTTGTGAGAGTCCAAAAGTCATCGGACAGTCAAGTAATTCCTTATGTGGGACCAGGTCAACCTCAGCCGCTTCAATGCGTACAGCCAAGATATGTCTTGAGGACCAAGGCCATACCCACAAAGGAAAGAGAAGCAGATTATAACCCTTATGAAGATGGCGGGGAAGATTATGCCGATGCTGAGCTCAATTATGTACGCACCAGTGGGAGGGACAGACAACGTGAAGATATGGAGCAGATGCGCCAGGAGATCAAAATACTAAAATCCAAGCAAGGTGGTGGACATTTGGAGGACGCAATGAAAGATTCTAGATCAACCCCTTTAGTACCAAGGATTAGTTTCTATAAGCTCCCCGATAAATGTAAGCCCCCCATTTTTCTTTGTTTTGAAGGACAAGACGATCCCACTATCCACCTAAGATATTATAGGAGGGCAATGGCTCAATGGGAGTGGGATGACAAAGTAATGTGCAGGTTTTTTCCATCAAGTCTAAAAGGTCCGGCCCTAGCCTGGTATGATGATCTTCCATCGCACTCGATCCACACTTTTGAGGAATTAGCAAATGCGTTCATCACCAAATACTTGTACAATAAAAGGACTAAAGCCGGTTTAGATCGAATGTTTGCCTTAGCCATTGGGCCTAGAGAAACTTATCAGGAACTAAGAGATAGGTGGATTAAAATCGGACAAGAGATAGGAAGCGTAAATCCGGAGATCAGCATCAACTGCTTTAAGTGGGCTCTTGACCGCATGAGTAACCTTTTTGTAGACATCCACAACCAAAAGCCCAAGACTGAAGGAGATCTCATGGTCCTGATTGACAAGCATGTCAGACTCCAAGAAATTCAGAAAGATAATCCGAGAGCTCAACCCTCTGCAAAAGCCGCACGCCGCACTGATTTGATTGAGCTTGAACCCTCAGCACCCAAAAGGAGTTATGAACCAGTAAAAGCACCCTACACGGATAAAAAAGCCAGAGAGGAAGATTACAAGCGAAATGATAACAAGCCGAGTAACTTCAAGAAAAGAAAGTGGGAAAAAATAGCATTTGAGGATATAGTGTATACTAAGTTGAATACGGGAATCTCCCACATCATGGCAGATATTAAGAATCTTCAAGACTTTGAATGGCCGCACACTCGAGGCAGGCAACATGAAAGAACGGCAAATCACCCTGAGAGGTGTGAGTATCATGACTTTAGGGGACATACCACGGAGAGATGCAAGAACCTTAAAGACCAAATTCAAAAAATGGTGACTGCGGGAAGTTTGAATGAGTATGTGTTAAATCCTAATGAAGTGGTTATTCCACAAAAAGATAAAAATGTGAAGTTACCTGACAATCAAGTTATCTATATGATAACCCATTCAGAGCACTATGATCAGTCCCTTTCGGGAGATGTAGGACGAAGGTTAAGAAAAAGAATGGAAGACCATGAGATGTTTAAAATTGATGGAGTAATCACTGAAGACTGGGAAGAATGGATGGCAGCCCCACTTACTTTTTCTTCTGAGGACGTAAATCAAGAGCTTGAGACCCATAATGATGCATTGGTACTCACTCTACCAATTTCAGGGTGGAACGTTACTAAGATCTTAATGGATGGAGGAAGTTCCTTGAATGTACTCTTCTATGACACTTTTAGGCGAATGGAATTTACTGATGAACAGCTTACGCCATCACGGTTTACCATTTATGGATTCAATGGTGCGGTCTCCAGGCCAAAAGGAGAAATAGTATTGGAAGTAAGAGCAGGACCGATTCGAGTAAATACAAGATTCAGCGTGGTTGAAGCTCCCTCTCCTTACAACGCGATCATGGGAAGATTATGGGTACATCGATTAAAGGGAACAGCTTCCACATACCATCAATATTTACGATTTCCAGGCCCTCATGGGGAACTTCAAATTAAAGGAGACCAAATGGATGCAAGGAGCTGTCAGGCTGAAGAAACTCAGCACAACGTAGAGAAGGTGCAAGCACTCCAAAATTTGAAGAAGGAGCAAAAGGAAAATGTAAAAGAAGAAAAATTCCAGCAATATCTTAGAGACGTTGAGTGCCAGAGATTAGAGTGCGGTCCAGTAACCACCAGTGGCATTAAGGCTCCAACTCCTAATGATCTTACTAGGGAGGTACGCAACACTGAAAAAGTCACTACAACACGTAAACCAGATGATCTCACTATGCACAATGATCTCACTAGGGAGGTACTCAACACTGAAAAAGTCACTAAAGCAAGTAAGCCTGACAGTGAGACCATCAAATAACAATTAAAGAAAGCTCCCCACTTTAGTAGTCCCCCACCTACCTTTTCTACATTAGAGCCAACGAAAGAGGTGAATATAGGTAATGAGGACCTACCAAGAATGATAAAAATAGGTACGCTGATGGGAAAAGAGCGGGAGTACCAGTTGCATGAACTCTTGAAAGAGTATGCGGACATTTTTGCGTGGAAGATGTCAGATATGCCAGGCATAGACCCAGAAGTAGTAACCCACAAGTTGAGGATCAAGGAAGGATCAATACCGTTCAGGCAAAGGGTGCGAAAGGTGTCCTCAGAGTACCATCAAGAAGTGGAGAAAGAACTCAAAAAGCTTTTGGAAGCAGGATTTATTAGAGAAGTCATCTGTCCTACCTGGATTTCAAATATGGTCTTAGTACCAAAAAAGAATGGAGGAATACGCATTTGCATTGACTTCACCAACCTCAACAAAGCTTGCCCTAAAGACAGTTACCCATTGACAAGTATTGATCAACTAGTGGATGCCACAACAGGTCATGAGCTTCTTTCCTTCATGGACGGATACTCTGGATACAATCAGATTGCCCTAAACAAAGATGACCAGGACCACACCGCATTTTTCACCCCTCATGGGCTATATTGCTACACAAGGATGCCCTTTGGACTGAGAAACGCAGGAGAAACTTATCAAAAGATGATGGACAAGATATTCAAGCCATGGATAGGTCACACTTTGGAGGTCTACGTGGATGATATGTTAGTCAAAAGTAAAAAGGCAGCTGATCACTTGGATAACTTAAGAGAAATTTTTCAAGCAATGAGATCATGCAAGATGAAAGTCAATCCTGAGAAATGCACTTTTGGAGTTACATCGGGAAAATTCTTGGGATACTTGGTAACGAAAAGAGGAATTGAAGTGGATCCCAGCAAAATTGAAGCAATAGTAAATATGCCTTCGCCTAATAGTCTCAAGCAAGTTCAAAAGTTGAATGGAAGTCTGGCAGCTCTAGGAAGGTTTATTGCGAGATCTTCCGATAAGTTGAAACCTTTCTTTAATATTTTGAAAAAAGAGAGTGAGTGCGTGTGGAATGAAAGTTGTGAGGCAGCGTTTCTGAAAGTTAAAGAGTACCTATCTTCCATACCAATACTACAAAAACCTGAACCGGGAGAAGTTTTAGCACTCTATATTGCGGCAACAGATAACGCAGTAAGTGCGGTATTAGTAAGAACTGTCACTAAAGTGGAGCAACCCATATACTACATCAGCAAAACTCTCAACCAAGCAGAAAGAAATTATACTAAAATAGAGCAATTGATATTGGCATTGGTTTTCGCCTCACAGAAGCTACGCACTTATTTTCAGACTCACTGGATAAGGGTCCCAACAAAAGCCCCACTCGGAACAGTTTTAAAAAATGTATCAGCAATAGGAAGGGTGGCTAAATGGAACGCACAATTGGACCAGTTTGACATTATATTTGAGTCTCGAACCTCTTTGAAGTCTCAAGTCTTAGCAGATTTCCTTGTAGACTTACCACTGAATGACGAAACTGAAGTTGAGGACTTTCCAGAAGAAATTGAGAAAGGAAAAGAGCCTAGCAACATCCTGGAGCCCTCAAACACAAGAAGATGGGAGGTATTTGTGGATGGATCCAAAAATGATGAAGGAAGTGGGATAGGAATTGTCATTACCACTCCTACAGGTGATAGAATGGT
>JAJJMA010276747.1:0-13048 GCA_023529015.1 Papaver nudicaule | reverse complement strand
ACAGTTCCACTTTCCAAAAAAAGGCAATAAGGGCATGTATATTCTCTCGCAGGACTTGTTTTATCAAACATAGATCCCAGGCATGAAAGGTGGTACCTATCCATGAGAAGCGAAAAAAAACTAAGTTAAGCAAATTTTCCATATCAATCCAATTAAATACCAAAAGGTGGCACCCTTATTTGATACATTTAACACCAAAATAAATGTTTGGTACACTTATTTTTGCAGTAATCGAGGATATTAGGAGTATAGACCACTCCAACTGAATTCGTGGTGTCATTAGGGCATGAATTTCATCTAAATAACATGTGAAAGAGCATAACTTCCTGCGACTAAGGGCGACTAACTACACCCATGCAGGGTCAACCATCAGCACCCACACTGGGGAGACAGTGGGGACTTGAGCCTCTGACCTAATTGTCGAAGCCAGATCCCTAGCCAAATATCTATCCATTATCCATAGTTGGCTAGAGTGGATACTTTCCTGATGGAGGAAAAGATGGTGTACTAGAAAATCCAGATATATGAATAGTAAATTTTTGTTTACCAATCTGGTACCCAGACAAGAGTACAGAGTTCTTTCCATCTTCCCATCCCTTGTTGCCCACGGGATACAGTTAGTCCTCATGCAAACAGTTTGAGCCCCTTTCAAGTGTTTATTAAACATGTCATCAGCCATAGCCCTAAGGGTCCTAAAGGTTGAGTTAAAGAACTGATAGTATCAAAGTTCAGAAACTCAGTGATTGACTAACATTTATCACCTCTTTTAAGGTGTCTTCTAAATGGAAAACAAAGCTTGCGACATGCTTTAACCAAGTTCCACAATTGCTTGGCTGAAAATCTAAAAATTGAGCAAAACTGTATAGCTATTGGTACAAGTGAAGGATGCCAAAAACATAGCACAATTTCATCGCAAGACACTATATAATGACCACTACCAGTAGCTGCAAAACGTGACTTAAAGATAAGGTTCCGGACTTCTGACTCTGAAGCTTCAGAAACAGTCCCTCGTGGCTTCATGGAACAAAACCAAGAATGTCGGACATTAAACTAGTAGCAGGAACTATTATGAGAACAAATGGTATTACCTGTCATTACACTTTAAGCAAGCTAATACTTCTTCATTTTCAGAAGCACCAAAGCAGCACATATGCCAATTTTTGGTATCGCAAGAGCTTGCTTCTTGATATAACTGGAGGGATCTATCCATGGAATGCTTTATCTGCACATAGAATGGGTTATTTACTCGACTAGTGGAAGCAGAAGACAGGGACGGGAAAGTAGAAGGACCTGAAGAGGTCTATGGTTCAGAGAACTCACCGAGACTAAAGCAGTACCCAAGGAGTGCATGTCACTAACGGAAGGACCAATAATGTCTTTGCAAGAAAGAATCCACTTTTCAACTTTTCCAGATTCAGATTTAACTCTGTCCAATTCTGGACTATCAAAGGCATCTGAATCCCCAAGGTCCTACATTTGCAATTAAAACATAATAAGTAAACACCGTAAGAATTTCAGGTGAATATTAAGAAGTAGTTATTTAATGTTTTAGATAAGACCATACCATCATACATGACCCACTTTTAATAGAGACAGTTTTTCCTAAGAAAATGAGAGATAACCACATAAACCATTACAAAACAGTGACCTGCTGCACTTTTGACAGACTTAGAGATACCATTTCTCTAACCCTGGCATAACAGCCAATGTGAGGTATGCAAATCCAAAATCTGTGAAGTCAAACTAACCATATAATGAAAAACAGTTATACTACACCTTGTCATTTTAACTAAAGAGAAAAATGTTACTTAATATTTATGAGTTAAAACACATGGAGCGAATAACAAGGGTCTCATACTTGAAACACCATTTCTATGTGTACCATAAATCATGTTCACAAGCCGTAGAAGCATCATTACCTTGAGCTGTAACAATGCAGACCAAGATTTCTCCTCTGAGTTTGAATTAAAGAATGTGTGCACCTTTTCCTGCCAGGATCTGCATTTAGAGTAATAGCATAAGCAAAGTATCTGAATGAACAGAAAAGCACAAAGTAATGTAGTCGGGATCAGCTGAGTGACTCGTGATTCGGCCTTTTTGCCCAGTGCTTCTTAATACCTCACCGGATTCCCCGTCAAATCGAGACCCGATTGGCTCGGTTTTAGGTCAAAAACTAATCTATAAGGCAAGGCTTAAATATAAAAAATCCATAGATACTCAAAATACTCAAAACTAAAACCCATTTTCTTTTTTGTTCTCATCGGTTATTAGTAGCCATATTTTACTAATCTAGTTGAACCCCAGTGATGCTTGATTGTCCTACATCTACTGTACTTCTATATCCAGTAGTAGTTTAAGAATTTTCTTTAGTTTAACAGAATTTACAAGAATATGGAAAAATGTTGCAGAGCAAAATCAGAGTGCTTACTTATGTTTTTCCACACCAAGAACAAGCTGGTCAACCATCAACGGAAAAGAGACTTTAATCATCTGCAATTAGAAGGTATGACATTAAAATTTGGCGATATATCTGCGGGAAAAAAAGGCATGAAAAGATAAGTTCAGCACAACTGCTTACTTGAGCCTCAGCAACAATTTCTTCAACATCACTCAGCTTGCATCTTTTATGGCAAGAAGAAACTACTTCCAGTGCCTTCTTGAGCCAGATTACACCATCAATCAACGAATTTACCAAATCATCACGCTCACGTGGGACAGATTTTGCACTTTCTATCAAGCTATCAACCTCCTACAACATCCAAATATACAATGGTCAGATAGGCCAAAATCAGATATCTAACATGTGAATGAAAAGATAAAAGGCTATAAAACAAAAAGCATAAGTACTCACAAAGAAGAAAAGAAAATAAATATCTACGACAATTGGTAACTCGATCACGTCCTAAAACATGCCCATAAATGTTGCTATTTACTAATGCACATTTAAACACTTGTTGTGAAGGAGCATCAAATGACTAAAATCAAGTTAATAACAGAATATGGTAACTTTCACGAGAATAACCACTGTCACATCCCTACGAGTAAGTACAAATTCCAAAGTAAACAACAGTTTGCAGATCTATAGAATGCATGCATCCTGCGTGAGATCTTTATCTTACAGTTCACTACAGTTTAATGCAGCACTGTCAGATAACAGAATTAATTACCTTAAGTGAAGGAGTTGTGAGGAGGGATGTAACAGCCCTTAAGCACCATTCCAATTTGGAGGAAGCTTTTTGAAGTTTCGGAATCTCGTCAAAGTCTACAACTAAAAGCTGTCCTTTCTTTGTGACAGACTGGACCAACTTAAGTAGCTCTTCGATCCTAATGCGACACCCAGTATCTACAGTAACAGTGTGCATCATAAGAAAAGAATCTGCTTGTTTTAAGAAAGCGTGAGCATCCTCCTGCCAGGACTCGCAGTCCTTCAACATTTTCTGAAGCATCCTTGGTTCTTCCAAGCTCACCTTCAAAAGTTTTGACTGAGAGACCAACTCCTGCATAATCGAGGACGTATTTTGATCAACTGCTTATGAAGTTTCAGGGCCTAAGTGTGTAAGTAGATGATAAATACCTTAAGGGTATCAACTTTAGCGGGAGAACTTAAAGGATCGCTAGATGGAAGAGACAACGCCAGGAATGGTTGAGAATTTTTAATCCATGATCTAGAGAATGATAAAACATCCTCAATATGAATTAGTGAAGGTAGAATCGCAAAATTCCCATCCGAAGTCCTGAAAATTACAAAAACCGCGATTAAAACTACCCCTCAAAGTAAGGTAAAAAACAAAACCCTAAAACATAATCATTGGTAAACCTCATAAGATCCTCGAGGTCAGACATCTGAGCCAAATTTCTGAGAGCTTGTTTTGCTCGTTCTTCCCAAGACTTTGCATCATCAAGTACTCCAGAAATATTCTTGAACAATTTCTCATTCTCAATTTGAAATCTGTAAGAGGAACTGTTAAAAAAAATCACAGCAACAAAAATATTTTGCGTTTGCACTCACATTAATTTATGCAGAAGTTCAATAAGAAGGAATACATACATAACAGCCTCGGAAATCAGTTCTTCAATATAGGTAAGAGGCATTTTAGTTCGACTTGCCTGCACCAATGTGATCAGCATTTAAACATAGTTCCAGTAGACATGACTGAAGGAATAAAAAGAAAGTTCAAATTTAAAACATACTTTGACTACCATTCGCAGGATCTTATACACATAATTTTTCAACTTAAAATTACCTTCTGAGCTTTTTTCCTGCAGCTTGCCTTCTTTAATTCTACCTCAGCAAGAGGCAATTCATCAACTGTGTTAGAAAAAGCAAAAAGAACCCTCAGAACTACGCAGAAAAATGATACAAACGAAACAAAATCTTTTCAACCAAGCATCTAAAATGCAAAGGAACGAACCCTGTACTCTCAATAATGCTCCATCAGAAGAAATGCAAGTCAGTTCTTCTACAACTTTATCTTGATCCTCCCGTTCGCTTACATCTACTAAAACATGATGGAAGCGGGAAATCCATGAGATAGCATCAAGGTGATATTGCCTCAGAAGCTTCAACTCAGGAATTCCGAAAAAAAAATTATCTGCTTCTTGGAGAAGAATTTCAAGGTCCTGCAAATGTTACAAGTAGCAAATTATCTCCAAACATAATAAGCTGGTTAAAAAAAAATCACTGTAACTTATTATGGAAAAAAGAAAACAGTGCAATTTTCACGTTTGTCACAACCTTCAAAGTGATAGCAGCCTCCAGCATTGTTTGGCACCTAAGTTGCCACGATTCAACTTGCCTTAAAATGTCCATTAGCAACTCCATTTCCGGGAATTGAACATGAAGCTCCAACATCTATTAAGCAGTAAAATTAATGTTGTTCAGATGGAAGCAACTTCCAAATAGCTCTTAACAATTCAAAAATGATATCAGGTATCTTTTAAAAAAAATATATGACACGCCAAAAACAAGTTATGATACAGCTTAAACATATCATACCTCTGACTTCAACTTGTGAAGTACATCAACCTCTACTTTAACAGATCTATCCACCGAGATACACTGCCTTGTGCTATCTATCCAAGCCTAAAGAAGAAAAATAATACAAATATATTACCAGCGAGCCATGGGCAGTAAGAAATATATAAATAATAATCATAGCTGTCTAAGATCTAGAGTTGCCCGAATTACTAGCGAGTAATTCGGGACTCGGCGTTTAACTGGGGGATAACCAAAGGCATCGTCTGATGCATAATGCTCGCTGTTCTGAGTTAGGACCAACTCAATGCTTCGCCGAATAACTAAGGAATGGTCAAGAGAGTTTTTGGGGTTAAAAGGTAAAATTAATTTGGAAATAGAACACCCTAAAAGGAATGTCGGAGGGGGCTAATATGGCAAATCTTAAACTTCTTTTTCTGCCTCTATTTGAGAGAATGAAGAGAGTTCAGAACATGTTCTTGTGTTACTGTATCTGTTTACTCTCTCCTCTTTGTCTCTTTCTTCTTTAATTTATTTTTCTACCTACATTCTAATGTACCAATACAAGGCTTTAAAATGGAACTTGTTGGAAAACATCTAATATCTTATGTAGATGGCCAGAATCACGAGTATGGCAGACCACTCGGCCAAACACGCCCGAGTTACTCGTCGTAAGATGTTCGGGGTCTCGGGCACTGGGCAATCCAATCCCGAGGATGACAAAATTGATAAGAATCGCGCACAAAATGAAAAAAAAAAACAAACTATTGAATAATCAAATAAATAGTAAAACACTAACTAGAGAGTGGATGCAAAGAGAAATTAACAAAGTTGTTAGAATGCTACGCAGCAGATAACACTACTACAAACCTCTACCAATAATGTGTACCTTTGCCAGAGAGATTTCTTTTGCTAAGTTTTCCATTTCTTCTATGTGAATTGGAAACTCACT
Source organism: Papaver nudicaule (assembly GCA_023529015.1). Classification (NCBI taxonomy): domain Eukaryota; kingdom Viridiplantae; phylum Streptophyta; class Magnoliopsida; order Ranunculales; family Papaveraceae; genus Papaver; species Papaver nudicaule. The sequence goes on along the minus strand of JAJJMA010276747.1, from coordinate 7,121 downwards.
TGCTCTAGAGTACAGTAATTCCAAATCAGCTATCTGAAGATCCATCAACAAATATATTAACAAATAAAGAAGAAGAGTAAGGAACTAAGTCCAAAAAAAAAAAAAAAAAAAAAAAAAAAAAATCTACAGTCCAACATTGTTATCTGAAACAAAACAAGCATAGCCACGAGGAAATAGGAAATTACTTACTGAGGTACCCGAAGGGGGTGAAAGGGCAGATTTTATCTCTAGAACTAACAGCCTTGCTTTTTCTATATAGACCTGCAAAGGTAAACTGCAAAAGCATGATTTTGCAGAACAGTCATGAAGTTGATTGTAAAACTAAGAGTAACTACATAATTTATTAACCTTCAGTTGGAGATGCCCAGGCTCATTACAGGGAACTGGATTAATACTCAACAAATTTTCTACGTATCCCAAAGTGACTTTCTGGGTATTGTTTACTCGATGTTGCAGCCATGACTTGACTTTGCAAAGACAACTCTTTACTTCCAGTGCCCATTTCTTGGCTTCAACCAAACTATTTGCCAGGCCTCGCACCTACATGCCAACCTCGCAACACGACAGTATATGTTACTATTTTACAAAAGATAGTGCATATAACCAGAAACAAATATTATGTTTGTGTGCCCGAAATCCACAAAGCACATACCGGGTCCATTTCCGAACCAGCCCATAGAAATTGTTGAGCCCCACTTAGTGCACCGACATATGCAGACTCAGAAAATGAGCTCTGAAGGATCTTAATTGTGCTCAAAATCCACTCTTCTGCAAGTTGAACATGAGTGGTCCGGCAACCTTTTACCTGCACAAGTTTACACCAACTTAGTACACCTTCATAATAAAACAGATAGAAAATAACTGGACATCCGAGCTGCAAAATGTGGAGGAAAGATTCTAATATACGATGGTGAGACTTGATTGAACCACTTCTGCGAACGGTTTGCAATTAACTCCTACTGCTCTAGATGGGACAAAACTTACATCGGTCTGTGACTCTATGCTAGGATTCCAAATCAAGGGTCTGAGACAAGATCATCTCATAAATTCTGAAAACCTAATCCAATTACTACTTACCAGCTACAGCCTATCAAATCTGTCTCTGGTTTATTTCATATCCACTTGGCCAAGGATGACAACCTTTATTAAAAGAAAACCTTTCTAAAACTTCATATGGGTTGCTTCGGCTAAATAATACTTAAATTATTTACTTGTCAAACTTAAATTATCTTTTGCTTTGTTCAGAAAAGACTACACATTCTATACAATAGGAAGTGGTAAATTCATGACTTCAAAATATAGGAGAGTAACAAAAGCTAACCTCTTTTGCCAACTCAGTGTTAGAGCATGGAAGTTGTTGCCGGCAGCTTCTAATTTTGCATGCCTCATCAAAGTCACTGTTGTCAGCTAAAAGTACCAACTTTTCCAATTCGGCAAGCGTGTGACGGTAAAGAAGGCGATGCTTGACAGGGTTGCATTCACAGAGGTGTTCGTAGTGCTGCATAAGAGAAGTATCATTAAGTTCTTGCTTCCCTTAAGATTAGAAATAAAGCTATAAACTGCACAATTGCTGAGATTCCATACCTCCAGGCAGACGAAGGTGGATTTTCTGCATCCGCATCCAACAGCAGAAAGATACAAATACTGCTGGCATATAATGCAAGTGGGGTCCTGTAAAGCCACCAGGATTTAACATGATTACCGACACGGAGAAACATCTCAAGATCAGTATCTATGTAATGATAGTTAATTCCAAGGGACAAGTGAACACGGGTTTACCTCTTCAGTTCCAACATAATCAGGATGCTTACGTGCATACATTGGGGAAGTCTTCACAATGCCATTTTTCCATAAACGCTCCCTCCAAGTTTTCTCTTTAGTAAATACTCTATGCAATTCTTTCTTCAAATAAGATGACACCTTTGCATCGCAGCCACTCTGTCAATTCAGCACAAAATAAAAAAGAATCAGACAGATGGTTCACAATTAATAAAGAAGAAATCACAAAGCCCTGTGAACTAAACCTGATGCTTAAACGAAACAACTATTTGACAGTAGGAGTACTGCAAAACAGTGAAATGGTTATTATTGATCCAAGTGTGTGTAGGAGTACTGCCAGTCAACCTCGTGACCTCAAATAAGCAAACGGCGGGTGTCATCGACTAACATAGAAACTTAGAAAGTGCCTGCACATATACTAGAATAGGTTGACGAATAAGTGACTTCTAGACAACTCACAGAAGAAAAAAGAAATGGGAACCGAGAGCTATTTCGGGAATGCTCCTCAACATTGGGCGGGTAGTATTAGGGCAGTTGGGCTCCCCTAGGTGCCTAAATAACTCTCCAAGACCGAATATTTGGTTTCAGGCTCATTTTTCTCTTGGTTAGTTAAATCTTTTGCACCTACTTTCAAATTACAGCACACGCTGATGTAGTTCTAACGGAAGAACAAATTGGGATTTACATAGCCTAGAAAAGAATTAATACCAAGACACATGGCAAACAGACCAACTATAACTGACAAAACAAACCAGCACACCATTTGGGCATAAATGGAGGCCGAACAGACCAACTACTGACAAATTCTCATTACAAGTATCTGGAGCAGACACACAAATTTACTTGGCAGTCTCAACAGATGCATTAATTGGAAATATACATATAGATGTACTTCTCATAATTCCTACAAAATTTGTGTTACGAACAAAACCTGGGTAGGACTCGTCGCTGAGTCACATGTTGTTACTTGGTCTTACTCATCCCATCCATTGGGCTCAGTCACCGACTTTAACTAGTTTGGAACGAACTATAGCTGACCACGTGAGGATCTAAACCACATTTAAGTTTCCTAGTCTATACAACTTTTCTCATCAATTTATATACACCCAAACCTAAACAACTGGCAACGAAACCAGAATCAACCGTAAAAAAGATTTAAAGGTCTAAAATCTTCTAACCTTGGCTACCACACACAGGAGCTCCTCGTGAGATACCACTGCGGCCTTGTGATACAACCTATACAACTCAGCACCATAACCACCATGGGGCAGCCAATCAGCAGGTGCAAAATTAACAGCCTCAGCACAATTCAAGCCTGAAAAACAAGCACATTTTTTAAGCAAACATGTACTATCAATAAAAATTAAGTAATATGTCCCATTAGAGACGCTTAAATTGTGGTAGGTGGCTTACCAAAATTAAAACCTCCATGATAAGACCTAGGAAAAGTGATGACAATATTGCCAGGCTCCTGGCAGAACATAAAGGAATTAAATATAAGGATAAATAAAGACAAAGATATGACATCCAAATTACTAATAACTTACACATCAGCTTAACTGACAAAAGTAGTATAGGATGGACGTTTTGTACAGTAGATATATGAGAGATGGAACAGAAATTAAGATATCAAAAGGATCTGGTTTACTATGTACAGAGGGCTGGTGCGGTATAGCAATCACAGCACTCAAGAACGAAGGTAGAAACCCAATGTATAGAAATATTTATAAATGCATGTGGAAGCTCATGGAAGACAGATGAAAACTTCAGACACAGATGCATATTTAAGCTCCATAGAGTCAAACCTGGAGTACAGTATATACTGGAACACCATTCTCTTGCAAAACAGAAGGATTCAACATGGTGACAAGCTGAAACAACAGATCTGGTTGTGTTTCAAATAGATCAGGAAGACTGTTACGCATAACCTGCAAAACACGAATTCTAGATGAGAGGCACGCTTTAGAAAAGATGCACTCTTAATTATTTATCTGGCGAATTGCAAGCATGGGAGGACAATTGCAGGAAAGTAAGAACCAGAATACTTTGAGCTCATGCATCAAAGTAAGAGGGGCTTTCAGTTGAGCATTGATTGAAAGACATCTACCGAACTAAATGCAAAGTGCAGCATCAAAGAGGATGAGAAGATCACTAAGTAATCAAGTCCAGAAAAATCCACTATTTTTTCACTAGAAAGGGAGGCTTCTGTGCAGTAAAACTAGAAAATCCCGTTTCATGCACAAACAGATCATTAGACTCGAATTCAACTTAGTCCCAACTCAATATTTCATAAAATTAAACACGGCATTTTCTACTTAAGACATAAAGTGAACAGGTCTTGCTACTATTTTGTCGCTAGTAACTCCAGTACCGTGTTTGTAAAGAAAGTGAACAATAACCAATCTGTATTTTAAATGGGCAAGGCTTCCTATCTTCAAGAGCAACAGCAACTGTCCGTTTATCATTGCCATGGGTAACTTTATTCTGACACAGCTTCAGATTAGACAGGTCGTGTGCATGTGGCTATTTTGATAGAAAGATTTAGTAACACTTGCAATATCAAACGACAGAAATAAAGCTAGTCGCAAACAGAGGGCCCTATAAAACAACTACTTGGCCAAATTACCTGTTCAAATGCATTGGCTTCACTACCAGGAACGCTATACCAGCATTTCGGCTCCCCCCTGAAATAAAGAGTTGTAGTCAATAGCATAATTGATGCTTGTTTGCAGCTAATAAAGTTATGCAACATGCGTTTCGCGATCAAAAATGCCAATGGAAAACTAGAGTAATTTCTACCTAATTTTAGAATTTGGGATAACGAAGACAATTATGGTCCTGACTGGGAACTACCTTATCCAGAAAAGCATAAATCAAGTTGCCAATGTCCCACAAAAAGTGACACTTTCACATTTTCATTTTGGCCTGTTCACTTATTGAGTTATTGTGGCACAGAGGTGGCATTAGAAAAACAAATTCATCAATAAAGGTAATTTTGACGCTTAACCAAAGGTGGTAAAAATAATGTGACTGTTTAGTGTCAACACTGAAAACTATTGAATTTTGAAGTCTTGAATACTGAAAACATAAATACTAAACATGGGTCAACTTGCTATCATTATCATTATCCCATATAAAGACTAACACATGAAAAATCTACTCATCCTGCTGCTGCCATGCACAAATGCAGTAAAGATAAAGGGTCCGATTGCTGGAGACATAAGAATAATCAGAAGTTGCAAGGCTCCATCAATATGGACATTTGCTCGCTTGCATACCCTTGCCTCATGAATACAATGAGAAAGTAGTCAATTCACCAAAAATGAAGCTCAATGCTTAACCATGCAAGTCCTTTAATCATACATAGTTGTGAATTTCAATCTCTAAAATGATGATTTTATAACACCAAAAGAAGGGGGAAAACACAAACCAGTGTGTCTGCTTAACCTAAAGGTAGATTGAAGTAAGTAGGCCATGTATTGCATCGGTAAAAGCAGGCATATCTTCTAACTAGGGATGTCTAAACTCGAGTCCCACAGTTTACCCTTATTGAGTTCAGGTGATGATGTGCACAATTAGAGTACGAACAATTTCGTACGACTACAACTTTAACGGATGATAATTGACGGCATGAAATGGCAGCAACAGTATTTCTAAGATTTCATTCTAGATTTCAACCGAATTACAGCACAAAGATTATCCGAATATGACTGTATTTCAAAAGAGAGCCAAAGTAAAATGGTAAACACATGTTAAATAAAAGGAAGTACGTACCAATGTAAGTAATTCATCGAATAAAAGCAGTGATCCTCGAAATGCCAACAAAACGATGAAAACAACATCCCAATATACAACCAGGGCACCATCACACCAGCAATATTTTCATGAACTGCTTGAAGCATCGATCCTGGCAATTTGGGCAAATTATTGAGATTCCATGGACTAGAAGTATACTTGTCCCACACCTCAACCTCAACTGCTGGCGGCCTTGAGTCGTCGACACGAGGGAATCCACTTCCATAAATAGAAGTATCCAAGTCACTGCCATACATAACTTCAACTTCACCAACTGAACCCTCCACAATTTCCCAAAACTTTTTCTCTATCTCCACTCTAGATGCCGTTGTTGAACCAAACCACTTCTTCTTAGCCCTATCAGCTAAACGCCTAAATGTTTCTAAAGAGAAGCGTTTACCAGGCACAAACCCAAAACTATCTTTCTCAGAATTCACACATTCCAAGCAATACCAGTTTCCAGTAGGCACCTGCTTCAGAGGCGGTGAAAGGCAATAAAGATGCCAACCCTTATTACACCTATCACACAAAAGCATAACTTCCCCATGTAACCCACTTTTGCATTGTTCACAAATCTGATCAAACTCATTTAATTCTTCTTTCTTCTTCTTCTTCTCTACCTTGTCCTCTTTGATTACGTCTCCATGTGAATTCTTTCTTCTCTTCTTGAAGGAACTACTAGTCGAAGCAGCATCTGACTGCTCGACCCCAGCAGTATTCTTACTCCTATCACATCGCATTCCTCTCTTGCATTTTTTCGAAGTCTCAGGCTTCTTCTTATTAATCATCTCATAATCATACAAATGTTCTCGGTACAACTGAGACAAAACATGTTTCGAACACTCTGAGATCTTCCCTCCACCACCACCACCCGCAATAAACCTATAAACTTCACCCCATTTCTTCTCCTTCACAACCTTATCATAACCTCCATACCGCTTAACAGCATTATAACACTTACAGAAATCCAATTCTTCACCTTCGAAAACCACTTTCTTCCTATTCCTCTTCCCAAACTCAGTCTCCAAAAACCGAGTATACTCCAATTCAAATGTCTGAGGATCACAAGATGCTGACCTAGCTTGTAACTGATGTATAGCTTGTGTTTTAGTAGGAAAAGTAAACGATTCTAAATCTAAAGCAAATGGTGGTTTCCAATTGTTAGGAGGAACAATTCTACATATTCCATATGGTTCAGCTTCTACTCGTATCTTATATATATACTCTAATGGATCTTTAAATTCTTCCTCAGTTGGATAATAAACTGGACCTTGTGGTATTACCTTCTTCACTTGTTCTTCTTCTAATGAAACATTGCTGTTATTCCCTAAAACACCTTTCTCTACTGATCTACGCCTTCCTTTCCCCATTTTTCTACACTAAAATAGAAATCATACTAATATCAAGAATTTAAAACCCTAATTTCAACAAAAAAAAAATGACCGTAAAACCCTAAATGATTCTGCAATTGGTAATCTTTCAATCCATTTCTCTAGTAAATAAAAAGCAGGAATCAAGAAGGGAAGAGAGAAAACCTGAAAGTTGAT
>JAJJMA010276733.1:0-22267 GCA_023529015.1 Papaver nudicaule | reverse complement strand
CGGTACTTTTATTTCTGTAGTTTATTAGCTAATGAAAGATTGTTTAGGTGTCGATAACATTATATGGTTGCATTTCATATACAGGTGAATCGGATCCTGCAAAGATGTTTGATAGAACAGCCAATTTAGCAAGTAATCAAATAATCAACTACAGATGCGATCCTTCTGAGAAATGGTTGGTTTTGATTGGAATTGCACCCGGTTCACCTGAGGTATTTGATGATATCCAATGTTGCTTTCTTTCTAATTCTACTCCCAACTGGTTCCAGGGGTCCTAGTTTTATTGTGTGTACCTACGTGTTGAAGTAATCTCAGCTCGTTCTATTCCAATTCTTGTTTGTAGAGGCCGCAACTTGTTAAAGGGAACATGCAGCTTTTCTCTGTGGAACAGCAACGAAGTCAATCACTTGAAGCACATGCTGCATCTTTTGCTTCACATAAAGTATGCGTCTACTCACTGTTACTGCTCTTCTCGATATGGATCTTGACTATAGGCTGGAGTCTTGCCTCGTATTTTGTTTTTGTTCCGTTAGTTATACTGTCTTTAACTGGTTTTGTGAATTACATGCATGATTTACCCTTAACTTTTAATCCCTGAGTTCTGTTCCATGCATTGCAATGATGATCCACATCAATTAATGTTGACCATTAAAGTTCAATTTAAAAAATAGGGGGTTGCCATTCTCCTTTTCTACAAATAGTTTCTCTAACAACGTAGCACGTCATCAAACATAGAGAATAACGTCTTTCTGTCACATTTGTGTCAGAGTTAGATTATTATCTGGAAGAGGACCAACTCCTTGTAAGCTGTAACTTTCAACTGATCAACTGCATAATAAAACAATGCTCTCTTCATTAGAGTCCATAATCCTCTTTCATTCGATTTAGAAGCTTATACATACGTGTTCACTGCAAAGATCGTTACTGACCAAGCTTTTCTATTCAGTATATGAATCTTAATTTTAGAACTGTTGGCGCTCTTTTATGTCTTCAAATTTAGCTATTTATAAGTAGGTTGCTTTTGTATGATCGTTTTATGATTGAAGCAACAGAATGGTATAATAGTAATGTAAATAAGGTAACCATTCACATTTTTGATTAAAATTATGTTTGTGGTGTATTTGGATTTTGAACTGATTTTTACAAGTGCACATTTTTATGGCTCGTTGGCTTTCATCCTTAACATATATATGATTACAGTTTTTGATATCGTATTTGCATATTGTGCACAGATTCCTGGGAATGAAAATCCTTCCACTCTCATATGTTTTGCCACGAAGACCACCAATGCTGGGCAAATTACGTCAAAATTGCATGTGATTGAGCTTGGTGCCCAGCCAGGTCTGCTTATCCTGCTCCTATTTTTAAAGATATGGTTAAATTTAGCTTCACACTGCTTCATTTATAGCCATTCACTATCTTTATATTGGGGATCAGTATGGCTGAGTAGCGGTGTTTGAATTTCAATTACATGAAGTAGATGTGCTTTAAATTTTACCATTGAGGTTGAGAATGTTCTTACATAGAGCACTAAGGCTACATTTGGTTTAAGGAGGACAATAATATAACAATAATACATAGTAGCAAGTATCCAAGATCTATCTTTCTTCACCCTTTTCCAGACCTTGTTCATTTGCATGTTGTTTTGTTTCGGTTTCTCTTTAGGAAGTCATTGTGCACCAAACTTGTCAATGTTCCCAATTCACTTACACTTATGTTAAACTTACTGTCATTGTTTTTCTTGGTTCTGATCTTGTGATATTTATAACAGGTAAACCAGCTTTTTCAAAGAAACAAGCAGATCTTTTCTTTCCTCCAGATTTTGCCGATGACTTTCCGGTGTCAATGCAGGTTAAATTCTTATACTTTTATCTCCAAATTACTCTGATTACCAAATTTCTTCATAGTTGTATGACTCTGCCAGTGTTGTGATATCTGCTTTTTATGCTTACAGATATCGCACAAGTACAGCTTGATCTATGTGATCACAAAGCTTGGGCTATTATTTGTTTATGATCTCGAGACAGCTACAGCAGTTTACAGGAACCGAATTAGTCCAGATCCTATATTTTTGACGGCGGAAGCTTCATCTGTAGGAGGCTTCTATGCTGTGAATCGGCGAGGACAAGTTCTGCTTGCCACAGTTAATGAGGCAACAATTGTGCCTTTTGTCAGCGGCCAGGTATGTTCTTGGTGGCATCTCTTTTCCTGTACTGTAATGAAAAATCAAATTTTACTCGTCTCAAAGTTCTTTTGTTTTTTGGTGGTGACTGCTGCAGTTAAACAATCTTGAACTTGCTGTAAATCTTGCCAAAAGGGGAAACCTTCCTGGGGCAGAAAACTTGGTGAGCAAATCCTTGGTTACACATACTTGATTATCTTGTAAACGGTAACTGCATGAGAGCAGTGAACCTTGTAGATAACATTTTATTTGTCTTCAAGAATGTCGAACTCAGTTTCTCATATTTTAGCGTAGCAATTAATGCAAGGGCTGGATGTGGTTGGAACTCTGGTTGTTCACATACAATGCATGCAAATCATCAGCAAGCCTAGAGAGGAAAGCATCAAATGATATCTAGAAATGACTTTACCAAGAAAACTACTCGAACTTGTTTTTAGATGTCCATGTAATTGTTTACCAAGAAAACTACTCGAACTTGTTTTTAGATGTCCATATAATTGTAGTGGTTTATAGAAGTGGTTAACATGAGGTTGAGAATTATATGGTCAAGTCAAATTTCTTGCGTCTTTGTTGTCCAAATGTTCCTTACAATTCTGTAGCAATCTGTTAGTGCATGTAGTAAGATTGTCAAACATGCTCCTTTGGCCATTGGGTATTTACTGTCTGTTATTATCCTTGTGTACCAGGTTGTCCAGCGCTTCCAAGAACTGTTCTCTCAGACAAAATACAAGGAGGCTGCTGAGCTTGCTGCAGAGTCTCCACAGGGAATCCTGCGTACTCCAGACACTGTTGCTAAATTTCAGGTATAATGGTACTTCACAAGGCATATCTAAGATTCTTCTTAATGAAAGCGGTTGGATTCTTCTTATGGAGTTAAACCTATTCTCTGCTCTCTGTTTCCGTTTTGCTTATTGCTGTTGATTGTTCCTGTTTCAAATTAAATTGAAGTGGGCACATCACATGATCACAATCCTGACTTTTTTTGCTGGAATCTTTTGTAGAGTGTTCCTGTTCAATCTGGACAAACTCCCCCACTTTTGCAGTACTTTGGGACATTGTTAACCAGAGGAAAACTGAATGCATTTGAATCACTGGAATTATCACGACTTGTCGTGAATCAGAACAAAAAGAATCTTTTGGAGAATTGGTTGGCTGAGGATAAACTTGAATGCAGTGAGGAACTTGGAGACCTTGTGAAGGTAAGGGTTTAAGCTGAAATTTTCTCTTGTTTGATATTGATTTGCTCACTACTAGACTCCCCCACCTAATAGTCTTACACAAAAAGCCAATATAAAAAGCTTTGATCTTATTCTAATACTTCCACTCGATTTTTGACCGTAGACCGTGGATAATGATCTTGCACTGAAAATATACATCAAGGCTAGAGCTACTCCAAAAGTTGTTGCAGCCTTTGCTGAACGAAGGGAGTTTGATAAAATTCTCATCTACTCGAAACAGGTACTGTTTTCATGTTACATACTTTCATCATCTTATGAAGTGCTTATTTTACTTTCCTATTAGTTTTTCAGTTAAATCCTGTAACGAGATGGACATTAGGAATTAAGTTGTAGATTACTTTTTCCCACTTCTATCAGAAGACCTTTTTAATATGTTACTGGTAATTTTGATATATACAATCAGGGTCATGATTCTTCCAAAAGAAATATAGAAATTAACCAGTATTTTAACTTATTTTAAAGATGGAAAAAAATTTCCCATGTCTGCTGGGTAGAGGGGGATAGTGGATCTAGTTGTGTAAAATATATTTAGATGGAAAGAGGTATCAAGTAAAAGTTCCTTCTTTACAAGTACTTATTATTTTCGTATATCTGCAGGTTGGGTACACTCCTGATTACCTATTCCTACTGCAAACAATTCTGCGATCAGACCCTCAGGTACTTGACATCTACCTTCAACTGATCAATGTACTACGCTGGATACATTATTTTGACAACTTGACCTTATACATATTTTGATTGACAGGGAGCTGTCAATTTCGCTCTGATGATGTCACAAATGGAAGGTGGATGTCCAGTTGATTATAACACAATCACAGATCTCTTCCTTCAGGTTATTTTCTTTCTGATATAATGAAGGTTAAGTTAAAGAAAGTATTTCCAATTTCTGTTACAGTATAGCCTGTAAAGATTTACTGATTTCCGTTATCTATTGTTAGTTATTATTTTTTGATTCTTTTCTTTGTTGTGCATTCCTGTTATAGCGGAACCTGATCCGCGAGGCAACGGCCTTCCTGTTGGATGTCCTGAAGCCGAATTTACCAGAGCATGGCTTTCTTCAAACAAAGGTTTATACAAGTTTCTGGTCTTCCATTTTTTAGATTTTTCTTTTCTTGTGTATATATGGCCTCATCGTTTTTTTGCCGTATACAATTTTGGTTTCAGGTTCTAGAGATCAATCTAGTTACTTTTCCAAATGTAGCGGATGCAATCTTGGCCAATGGAATGTTCAGTCACTATGACCGTCCTCGCGTTGCTCAGCTTTGTGAAAAAGCTGGACTGTATGTCCGTGCTCTCCAGGTAATGTTTCTTGGACTTTGCCTTCTTTATTTTTTATCGGTCATATGAAGCTCTGACATGTTCCCATATATTAACGATGGCTACTCCTGCAGCATTACGCGGAGTTGCCTGACATCAAACGAGTTATTGTGAATACGCATGCGATTGAGCCACAGGTTTGTGTGTTCTAATGTTTACAGTTCTGCCGGTTGAAAAGGGTGTAATCTGATGCAGTTTTGTGGTGCTTTCCAGTCACTTGTAGAGTTCTTTGGGACTCTTTCCAAGGAGTGGGCACTGGAGTGCATGAAGGACCTTTTACTTGTTAATCTGAGAGGAAATCTTCAGATAATTGTGCAGGTGTGTTCTCCTTATGGTTTTACAGTTTGTTACCAAATTTTTAATCTACGTTGAAGGCTCACTAGCACATCTGAACAGACTGCCAAGGAATATTCAGAGCAGTTGGGTGTTGAGGCATGCATAAAACTCTTTGAGCAATTTAAGTCTTATGAAGGTTTATACTTCTTCTTGGGATCATACTTGAGTTCCAGGTATGTTCTGCTCTTAAGTTTGGTTTGCTTCTTTTGTTTCCTTCCGTTATTAACTGTTACCCTGGTCCTTGATACAGTGAGGATCCTGAAATCCACTTCAAGTACATTGAAGCTGCTGCTAAAACTGGACAAATCAAGGAGGTTGAACGTGTGACCAGAGAATCAAACTTTTACGATGCTGAGAAGACTAAGAATTTCCTTATGGAGGCGAAACTTCCAGATGCACGTCCATTAATTAATGTCTGTGATCGTTTTGGTTTTGTTCCTGACCTCACCCACTACCTTTACACAAACAACATGCTGCGATACATTGAGGGCTATGTGCAAAAGGTACAAGTTACATCAGTGCTGTTAGCCTGTTACAAACCAAATCTGCTCATTGCTTCACCGAGCTGTAAGGAAGTCAACTGTGTGTCTTACACGTTGTTGTTTAATAGGTCAATCCAGGGAATGCTCCTCTAGTTGTAGGGCAGCTTTTGGATGATGAATGCCCAGAAGATTTCATCAAAGGACTTATTCTTTCTGTTCGTTCACTTCTCCCAGTGGAGCCCCTTGTGGATGAATGTGAGAAGAGGTAATTTTTTCTGCTCTATCAACCATATCATTCTCTTTTGTTATTCCATCAGTGCCCTTATACTGTGCTCATGGCTGCAGGAATCGTCTTCGTTTACTGACCCAGTTCCTGGAGCATCTTGTAAGTGAAGGGAGTCAAGATGTGCATGTTCATAACGCATTGGGTAAAATCATCATTGATAGCAACAACAATCCCGAGCATTTTCTCACCACCAATCCATACTATGATTCACGCGTAGTTGGTAAATATTGTGAAAAAAGGGACCCAACCTTGGCAGTTGTTGCTTACCGTAGAGGACAGTGTGATAGTGAACTTATCAATGTCACAAACAAGAATTCCTTGTTCAAATTGCAGGCCAGGTTTGTTTTTGTGGTTTGTCCTGTGCTTACGTTTATACAAGTGTTTGCTTGTTGGTCGTCAATTGATCCTGATTTTGGTTTCAGGTATGTGGTGGAGAGGATGGATTCAGACCTCTGGGATTTGGTTCTTAACCCTGAAAATGAGTATAGAAGACAGCTTATTGATCAAGTTGTTTCTACTGCCTTGCCTGAAAGCAAGAGCCCAGAGCAAGTTTCTGCGGCAGTCAAAGCTTTCATGACAGCTGATCTTCCACATGAGCTAATTGAGCTGCTTGAAAAGATTGTACTTCAAAACTCTGCTTTCAGTGGAAACTTTAATCTGCAGAATCTTTTGATTTTGACAGCCATTAAAGCAGATGCGTCTAGAGTTATGGATTACATTAATAGGCTGGACAATTTCGATGGACCTGCTGTTGGAGATGTGGCTGTGGAAGCTCAACTATTTGAAGAAGGATTTGCCATTTTCAAGAAGTTCAACTTGAATGTCCAGGCTGTGAACGTCCTTTTGGATAATATTCAAAGCATTGAACGAGCTGAGGAGTTTGCGTTCCGTGTTGAGGAAGATGCTGTATGGAGTCAGGTGGCCAAGGCCCAACTCAGGGAGGGATTAGTGAGTGAGGCTATTGAGTCATTCATTCGTGCCGATGATGCCAGTCATTTCTTAGATGTTATTAAGGCTTCCGAGGATGCAAATGTATATCATGATCTAGTCAAGTACCTCTTGATGGTTAGACAAAAGTCTAAGGAGCCCAAGGTAGACAGTGAGCTTATCTATGCATATGCTAAGATTGATAGGCTGGGTGATATTGAAGAGTTCATTTTAATGCCGAATGTTGCTAATCTCCAAAATGTTGGTGATCGGTTATACGATGAAGAACTTTACGAGGCTGCCAAGATCATATTTGCTTTCATTTCCAACTGGGCCAAGCTGGCAGTTTGTCTTGTCAAGCTCAGACAGTTTCAAGGTGCTGTTGATGCAGCTCGTAAGGCCAACAGTGCAAAGACATGGAAGGAAATTTGCTTTGCGTGTGTTGATGCTGAGGAATTCCGTTTGGCTCAGATATGTGGGCTCAACATCATCATACAGGTGACTTGTTTCATCCATTTTTTTAAATTGAAGCTGCATTTTATTTTCCAATCTTAACAAAATGTTTTCATGTAATTAACTAGTTTGTTGATGTGATATTTTAGGTAGATGACTTGGAGGAGGTCAGTCAATTCTATCAGAACAGGGGTTGCTTCAACGAATTAATTTCTCTCATGGAGAGCGGTCTAGGGTTGGAGCGTGCACATATGGGTATCTTTACCGAGTTAGGAGTCTTATATGCTAGGTATCGTCCAGAGAAGCTCATGGAACATATCAAGCTGTTCTCAACCCGTCTCAATATTCCCAAGCTTATCAGAGCGTGCGATGAACAACAACACTGGAAGGAACTAGTATACTTGTATATACAGTATGATGAATTCGACAATGCTGCTACCACCATCATGAATCATTCTCCAGAAGCATGGGACCACATGCAATTTAAAGATGTGGCAGTTAAAGTTGCAAATGTGGAACTATACTACAAGGCGGTCCACTTTTACTTGCAAGAACACCCTGATCTTATTAATGATATGCTCAATGTACTCGCTCTTCGTGTGGACCATACTCGTGTTGTAGACATAATGCGCAAGGTTTGTATTTAGTTTGCTGATTTTGTTTGTCTTGGATTGTTTTATCTTGGTGACCTTTGTCATGCACTCTTGGTAATATATATCTGTTGTGTTTCAGGCTGGTCACCTGCTCCTTGTGAAACCATACATGGTTGCAGTTCAGAGCAACAATGTCTCTGCTGTGAATGAGGCATTGAATCAAATCTACGTTGAGGAGGAAGACTATGATAGGCTTCGTGAATCAATTGACATGCATGATAATTTTGATCAGATAGGCCTTGCACAGAAGGTTTAAACATTAAGATAAACTTTGTAGAGTTCCTGCTTTCCATCTGCTGCGTCCTAACACTAATAACATGTTTGAACAGGTTGAGAAGCACGAGCTTCTTGAAATGAGAAGAATAGCTGCTTATATTTACAAGAAAGCAGGTAGGTGGAGGCAGTCCATTGCATTGTCAAAGAAGGACAATCTTTACAAAGACGCTATGGAGACGTGTTCTCAATCTGGTGATCGCGAGCTTTCAGAGGAGTTGCTCGTGTATTTCATTGAGCAGGTAACTGATCCACATGCACTTTTATCTTTAATATACATACAGGATTTACCATTATTTGCTGTTATTTTTTTATTTTTTTGGATACTGGTGCTTGATCTGGCTGTTGCTAATTGTGAGAAGTTCGGAAAAAACTGCGGTTAAACCTCTTTAATCGCAGTGAAGTGAATTTTATATCCTTGTTGAAGGTGCTTATGTAGAGAAGACTTGCTCATGTCTGTAACTGTGTAACACGTCTGTTTTTCTGGATTTGCCATTGTTGGACACATGTTAAAATGGACAATATGTCAGGCCGTTTAGCGTGTTTTCTCATGTTTGGGTTAGATCGTTTGTTAGTGTGTTTTCTCATGATTGGGTTAGATCTTTTATTAGTGTGTTTTCTCATGATTGGGTTAGATCGTTTATTAGTTTGTGTTTTCTCATGATTGGATTATATCGTTCACTGATGCTCTATTTGATGTCCATTCAGGGTAAAAAGGAGTGTTTTGCATCATGCCTCTTTGTTTGTTATGATTTGATCCGGCCTGATGTTGCACTTGAGCTTGCCTGGATGAACAACATGATAGATTTTGCCTTCCCATACTTATTGCAGGTGAGTTGCTCTTCTGTTTTTTCGTACACTCTTTCCTTGTTAACTTGTTAATCTTACGTTTTAAACGCTATCTATTGTTAGATCAACTGCCTACATTATGTACCAACAAGTGTATCATAATTTTTAAATTTTTTTTTTTATTTGAGTACGTTCCTCATCATATTGATTAAAAGAAATGGATTGTTGTGGTGAAAGAGGTACAATTGCCAAATGCAAATTGGGTTAAATATTAAGTTGTCCATAGAGCAGTACCTTGTAGCTGAATTGGAACTTAATAATCTTAGTTCCGACTTGTTTCACTTCCTGCAGTTTATCCGCGAGTACACTGGTAAAGTTGACGAGCTGGTTAAGGATAGAATTGCGGCCCAAAGTGAAGTGAAGGTCAAAGAGCAGGAGGAGAAAGATATGGTAGCACAACAGGTATTTAGATTTTAACAGTTGTAACATTCTTCTTTTGCTCCCTCTTTGGTATATTGTAATGTGCTGTCATGATTCCCTTCCCTGGAAACCCGATACTTTGTTGAAGAAATTTTCGTTTCACATTGTTGTGCAGAACATGTATGCTCAATTGCTACCACTTGCATTGCCTGCGCCACCAATGCCCGGTATGGGAGGTGGTGGGGGAATGGGAGGAGGTTATGGTCCTCCACCTCCCATGGGTATGGGAATGCCCCCTATGCCAGCATACGGAATGCCCCCAATGGGTTATCAATGATCCAGGTTGAAGCAAGAAAGTAGTTTTGAACAGCGGTCATTTGTACGCACCAGCAAACAGAACATCTGAGAAATTTTGCACTATCAGGTTGATGGGATGAACGATGTTTAGTAATTTTGGGTTGTGAAGGGAATCTGAGAAATAAGAGATGATGATCCATATTGTTTTTTTTTTTCTTTCTCGCGTATAGATAGATGATATTTGTTTGTAAAATATATTCTTTTCGTAGAAGAGCCCACTCTTCGGAATATCTATTAATCTAGTTTTCTTCTGTGCTAGGCCCGTTTAACCTTTTTTATTTTATCGTGTTTTTATTTTGTTTCTTGTTTTGAAAGATAATTTTATTGTGAGTTATTTTATTTGCCTACCCTTCTATTTTATAATCTCAGAACCAGAATTTATAATCTATTTTGAACCCATTTAGGCTCACGTTGTAACTTGTAATCTAAAACCCTGATTTTTGAAGGGGGAATCAACCAATAGTATATTAGTTTCTGTATCGATCTGCAGCTGATGAAGCTCCGACAGAATGCAACACAAGTGTTAAACACTTTAGACCTCAGAGCATTTGTAGTAGGATGGTGGAAAATCCAAATCTACGGTTCTAAGATTAGTACTATTTGATTGCCCAACCAACATCATAGAAACATTTTTCATGTATTAAGCGTTTTGAGTGGGTTAACAAACCTTTTTGACCCCTACTCTTATTAGCATGTAAATGAAGGTAACAAATATACACACATGTCACATAGGAGAACATAAAACTACAAACTGCTGCATTTGAAGACCTGATTAATTGATTGCTACTCATAATTTTCATTAATGTCTCCATCAAACACCTCATTGATTCCTCATGTCAAGCTGGTAGCGGAGAATTCCACCAATCCCCCCAAAGGCCAAAGCCTCAAAACTAGGAACCCTCTTGGGGTTTGTTGGTACCAAATTCAAGAGTATAACCAAACTGCTTGTACTCCTTTACAAAACATTCAAGGTAGTTTCTCCTGAACTTCCAGTTCCTGCACTATTGGCGAGATCTAGGAAGTTGCTCTTATCATTCTCTTGTTCTAGGAAGTTGCTCTTACCATTCTCTTGTTCTTTATTAAAATGCTGGATTGAAGTCTCACCAGTAACACTGTCCTTTAAAATGTACCTGCTGATATCCTAGTTTTCCCACACAATTAGAGTCCCAACGACACCCATTACCAATGCCTTCAGAGTGTCCTCAACATGGCACAGATTTGAACTATTTAGAGAATCTCAACCAAAAATCCAGATAACAAACTAAACTGTGAGAATCTCAACCAAAACAGGAAATAACACTAAAATTATTAGTAAAACATGGTTAAATACCGGCAGTTGGACCTGACGTGAATCGAACACGTAACCTTCTGACATCAAGTCAGATGCGCTACCATTGTGCCACAAATCCGCGGTTCAAAAGACTTTAAAGGACTTGAGCATTCTAATAGATAAAGATCTTTTAGTGAAAAAAAATACTTGAAGGGTATTAGTAGCACAAACCTTACACATTATGATGTGGTGTGATCGAATTCAGTTTTGTCGTCTACTACTGTGAGTAAATCCCACCTGCAAAACAAAACACGATGGGAAAGTCAATTGGAACATAACACATGAAGGCCACTGCAAAAAAAAACGGGAATAAAAGAAGTAGTGGCCCCGGAATTATCTCCCAAGAATAAGCAAGCCTCTTACAAATATTGAACTGTGAATAATACTTATATATCTTACATACTAATGAAGCCGGATGTAATATCCTGGAAGGACAATACAAAGATTAAGTTCATTTAGAGTGCAGATGAACAGTTGGCAAAACAGATGAGCACTAAATGTAGTTTTAAAACCTCAGGTCAATTTCGAGAAGTACTGCATTTGTGACCGGAGAAACTAAAGAACCAAGCTTGAGCAAATGTTATCGGGCGTACCAAATCTCTCCTTGCAACAAAAAATTACATCAAAGAAGTTAGATAGTCATTTAAAACAACACAACTCACGAAGGTTGAAAAACTATATATTGTAGTTTTCAATGCACCTTTTCTCAGAGCTGATCAAGCTTGCCATTCATTTTGCCGAATGAAGTCTGATACATATTGTAGTGCAAGTCAATTGCTATTTTCCTCGACTGCCAGCAAATACCAATACTAAGCCAAACACTGCCTCCTTAACTTCATCCGGACCTGTAATATTAGAGTGGAGAATATTAAATTAACTTACAGGAATACCAAACCAATACATAATTGTTACTGAATATCTCCAGACAATTCTATCGATGTGAATAAGCACTTGCCAAACAAATCAAAACAAATGAATAGGAACATACCTTCTGTTTTCATTAGAGATGTGCTTACATAAAATGAAAAAGGGAAATTTGATTTTGGATGGAAGACCAAAGAGATTCATATCAGAGGACACTGATTATATTTTAAGGAAGTCTAAATAACAACAATATTCTATAGGTGAAAAATCGAAAAGAAAAACAGTTGAAGATAACTCTGGCGATTGAATGGGTGAAGGTTGATTGCTACTGTAACCCATGGAATATATTGGCAGGAGAATCATAGATTAATAAAGAGATAACACACCATATAAGAGGATCATGAAACTGATTTGAGATTTCTAAATGAAAACTATAAGAAAGAAGTCCTTACCTTCCAGTGAAGCAGTAGCTGCAAGGAAATGATCTGCAAGGAGCAGATTGAAAATAATATGCAAGGAAATCATAGATCTACGCATACTGTTATCTTCAAGACAGTCAAAAAGATCTGGAAGAGCAATAGTTTGTTCATTTCGCTAAGCAATAATCATCTTGAAAATCTAGAGATTACATTGTTGTATACTATCATTTGATATTAACGTGCACTCTATTACGAGTTTTTATGTTCTTCACTTATAACAGAAGTTTCGAAAAATATTTCAAAAGATGTCAAATGATCACGTAAGTTTTCGGGTATCAAGATGCGAGGGATGTGAATATTGAATATATGTTTGATTTCAACACTTAAGCTGGCGCAGTACAAATACAACATAAGCCTATGCAAGTCTTGGCTTGAAAGGATAATCCAAATACAAGAAGTTAGTCCACTATAAACACATATTCTGATTCCAATATATATACCACCTTCCATGCTTGTTCCTGTGATGCTCGAAAAGGGATATTCCCTCCTTTAATATAGATTTCACAGGATCGGGTAGAGGACTCCTGTACATGCAAAAAACGAAAGCCACCGATCAGGACAGAAATAACAAGCTACGCAAGTCACGACCTAATGGATGGAACACGACATACCTGTCAGACTTGAGTAATGGTATTTTTACAAGAGAGCCGAAACGCTCAATCAGCTCACTCTCAAACTCGTTGTGGTTCTGGAAATCAGGGGAACAAACGACAAAGTTAACAATGCTGTTAGAGTTCGTCACAGCAACAACCAATAATCTAACAACTACAACAACAGAACATAGGATACCTTTCTGTCATAAAGATGGTAAAACATTAGCAGGTCAGAACCAACACAAGGAGATGTCTTGTCCAGATTTCCCTTCATAATAGCAGATACAAATTATGCATTAAAAATCAGCTCATCACATTTAGCACATTGTAATAAAGGATAGAGATGAATACAGGGTGATTTTCTCGTTGAAGCACACGAAAGATGAAGACGGCTAAAGCGTCAAGAGAAAACGGATTTGAATCAGTTCCTGCAAATTGAAATATACAGACAACACATCATGTAACTCATTTGGTAAGGGCACTAGTATGATAAACTGTCAATCAAGCAGTCAGTTATGATGGAAGTAGAACTGTAAAGGAGAGTGTTCGAAACCTTCAGAATCAGGAACAACTGGAACTGCAGAAGCCCTGGTGCTTCTGCACATATCCTCAATCTGCGACATTGGAGCATGCCAATCAAAATTCACTCGGATGAAAAGAGGGGATTTGTCTAGCCAAACCCTTTTAATGTCCACCAACAAAGCACAACAAGAAAACCAAAGCTTTACCTGTCTCCAAACTTCCTCATTTGGTGCACTTTTATCAGCGAGAGTTATAGTGTACGTTTCTTCCTGCGTTCATTAGCAACCATCTGCCAATATCTTCCTGCATTTATATGATAATAGGTTATCATCTTATGCTTCCTAAACTAATGAGAACTAAATCATCACATTCTAAACTCCGTCACAGCACACTTCAACTTAATCTGATCAAAATGCTCCAGTGTGCATCTGTCAACGTTCCTTCATTATTTCTGAAGAATTACTGCAAAATATTAGAGAAATCAATACCACACACCTTTGATAAGATGGCGGTCATCACCAAGTCCACCAGAAGCATTTAATATTTCTTCGCACAGTGCAGACTCGGCACAACCTGGTATTCCTGAAATGAGAATGTATATTGATATCAGAAGCTCCTAAATTAAAGTTCAACATCTACATACAGGCCAATGAATACAAAATAGTAGAAGTCCACCAATCACGAATTCGAGATATTTACCAGGAAAAATACAATCAGACCGTCGTCTTTCAGAACTAAACCCATTATGGTACGAGTAGGACTAGAAGTTGTTGCATTTCGTTCTGTTTCAAGGTCGCCCTCTTCATCCCTGCCTGATTCAACAACTGCCAGGAAATCTTCAGACCTTAATAAACTCCCAGCGGATCCTATGAGAACCTGATTCTGTGAACTGCGTCTTGCATATTGCTCAAGAAAAGGCTCAGCTTCAGTTAAATATATGGAAGATGATAACTGTTTGTTTCCACACTTCCTTCGTATATATCAAGCCCTGTATTTTAATTTGTTTTAGATTTCAGTTCATATGTTATCATCCAAATGTAACAAAAAACAGAAAAGAAAAGGCAAGTTAAAAATAGATGCAACGTGCAAATGAAACACAACATACCACTCATCAAGCATCTTGCTGAGTTCCTTTTGCTTCTGAGAAGATGTACCCCATATTTTCATTTGCCTGACCATGCCAAACCAGCATTAAGTAATTTAAATATAATAGATGGACAAGACATTATAATTAATAAGAGTTGATATTCTGATTTTATTGGCAACTTGGTAGCATAACCATGGTTCAGGAAAACTGAAGCCTATCAAATTTATCTCTAGGAGTCAACATGCAATGGTGCTAACTGCTAAGTGAAGTTTGTTTCCTTAAAATCACAATGGAACTCCTGCACTTGATTCAAAGAGTTATTGAGATGGCAGTTACTTAACATTGTCATCAGTAAGTAACTAACCCAAATACAAATGGGCTTTTGGAAACTATAAATTACAAACTGACCTCAGATAAGAGTCCTGTAAAGCTGCGGGACCATCCAAAAGAATTGACAACCCATTTCGAATCAGAAAAGCTCGTACCTGTCAACCCCAACAGCACCAACATTTGAAACCTTTTGGTCGCATTTCTAAATATATCACAGTATAAGGAGATTCTAGAAAAGCACATGCAAGCAGTCACAGCGAATATCTAAACATGCACTAAATTTACAAGCCTTCAATTCAAACACAGATGTGAGTTTCTAATGCTTAACAACCAAACTTTAGATCTTAAAGATGCCATGTAACTTCACATGTTGCACATTTGAGCTGACTAACCCTTCAGATACCTTATTTGATTTGAACACTGTTACGTACTTATGCTTCAAGCATAAGTTCCAGTTAGAAATATGACAAAGTGAAATTATACAAAGGTCGAGGTCAAAAGACCTGTGACCAAAATCGAAGGGATATTTTTTTCTTCAGAGATGAGCTATTCTAAAAATGCAATGAAATGTGAGGAATTTCAATTTGGTCATCAGATTAGCATCTTCATCAGCTAAACCATCAGTTACTGATGTACTAGTCTTGGAGCTACCATTTGCATTCTTTAATAGCAGATTGTTGTTTTCTGCAATTTTTGCAGCTTTGTCCTTGCTCACTTGGTACAAGTTTACGTCAACAAAAAATCCTAGATAGAGAAATGAAACATCAGTGGTAGACAAATCATAACTAGTGGAACAAGAAATGTACTGACTGACATACCATAACACAGAAACATAGTTTTCGCCAGACTTGTAATGCAAATACAAAATTAAACTGGATAAGAAATATTAAACTGCATATGATGGCCAACAGATTATGATTATAAAAAATATCCTTTAGAATGGAAAACCATCCTTCAAACAAACTATAGAAACTCTAGAAATAAGATAGCAAACTCGGGATGGGCGATATTTACCTCTATACAATGGCCACATGCCTGGATTGTGCCTAAAATGAAATACACCTTTGTCATTCAGAAGAACGGCCGTATAGATAAAGGATATATACACAACTACGAAAAGACCAATCTATAGATCACCTATATAAATTGAGTTTAAGGAAGACCTCATCTCTTTCTCGTACTGCCTGAAAGCTGAATCTCTAAATACATGGATAACCATCTTAAAATGTACGTTATTATCTGCAAGTGAGGTTATCTTATGGAAGTTGTAGTAACATTTAAGAGCAGCTGGGAACCGTTTTTATCCAACGAACAACTTCCTGTAGCAAATAAAGATACGTCACTACAGGATACCCCAAGAAGCTAGCTACCAAAAATTTGGCACAATTCTTGGTATTTGCTTGGTAAGAAGAAACAATTTATAGACTTGCAGGTGATAGTTGGCGTTAGCCTCACCTGTAACTTAGTTGTGGCATACTCAGCTGGAACTGCTTGTAGGAATTTCGAAACAACAGCACGGTCAGCATTTCTCAAGTGAGCATCACCGCTTCCATCTCCAAACCAGTCCACAGAGTCGGGGCAGAAAGAGCTTCCGATACAGAAGCGCTTTTATTTGCTGCAGGCAAAACAAGCAAATCCAGTTGATTAACCAAACATAAAATTGGAAATGGGATAGGCTCATATCTCCAAAAGGTACTCCAACTGTACCTATTTTTCGTCTGATCTATTGGCGGCACATATCTCCCCTAGGCTAGGTCCTAAATCATGGGTGACTGCAAGGTATAATTAGGTGGGACTGAAGGGAAAGAAAAGAACAGGTGAGCAATTCAGATTTTTATAAATGTAACATGGATATCTGACCTTGCTTGAGGTTTACCACAACCTTTCTACCTCAAATTTCAAACCTAAATTTAATTTCCAGATTGAAGAGACCAAGCTAAAAAGTGAAATGCATAAAAGTGAAATCAGTACGACTTGTGAATGGATATATGGAAATACGCTATATAAACACCTCCTTCAGAGGGCGGGGGAAATTCCTGCAGAACTTTCTCCATGTGTTTCGAGCTCTCATGGCTCACCATTCGGGCACCCAGACCTTCTAGGATTTCACCTTGTACTTGTACATGGTCTTTTGACGCTGCATATGGATTTAAAGCACATAGCTACTAGGATACAACTGGAAAAGACAAATTAACAACTCAGATGATAACATTTCATACAAAGTAATAGGTCAAGGAATAAAGGTAATAATTATAGAAACAGTGTTATGGTTGGGACTTAAAAATGCAAAAAAAATGTCAACATATCCCATGTAAACTAGTTCCCATTGCTCAAGAAAAACTGAAAGCTGATATTAAATGACATATAGAAGCAAAACAAATGCAACAGAAACTTAACCTGGTACAGATATATCCGCGACTTCATCAAGGGCCTTACATACAGACGTACCGGTTCCTTCTTCACATAAGGCATCATAGGCAGCAAAAAATGAAGAGACCGACTTCCTTCAATAACAAATAATATAAACAAAAGTTATGAAGTTATATCTCCATATAACACTACTACTAGAAATTACATAATGGCAACATACTCATTGACCTAACTATGCACCATTCTTTAGTTATTTCATTTTTCTAGTGAGACTATGTAAATAAAAGACCATCACGTTGTTGAGAACAACCAAACATGATTTGTTGGCAAGCGCCATTTCCTTCCGAATGCAATTATATCCAGAGTGGAGTAAAATTTTAGCTTTCCATTGCCGAATTCTGTGACTGCAGTCAGTACAACTGCACAGAAGTGAAGGTTTCCCATGAGCATCAAGAGATGGTAACAAGATATACAATATGTGAAACCATCACCCAGTAAAGCCATTACATGTAGATTCAGCAAACATAGGGAAAAATGGGGATTACAAAAGTGAAGTTTAAACTGAGATCTATGCATCAATGATTTAATAGTTATCTTCAAATCAGTAGCTGTACTGCCTGTACATCAATGATTTAAGCAGTAGCTGCATGGAGCAATGTGCAGTATGCCATGTTACCTGTAGATGCTGAATCAACCTCCATATGGTAATCAATGTCTGCCTGGATTCATTAATTTTAATCTTTGGCACTGCAAGACAGAAAATGGTAATACTATTAGGATGACATGATACAATGTGAAAGATTCAAATCAGGCACGGCTTTCTAATCAATAGAGAGATTCAAATCAGAAAGGAATAGCAACATTGGATAAACACCTCTTGACTTACTATTGTAAAACCACAAAGTAGTAATTATGAAGAAACAACAAAATCAATACTACAACAGAACAAATACAAACCCTCAAAGTCACCTGCACTAATCCATCGATACCAACTAATCTTGTAAAAACCAGAGAATTATCTCCCTATCTATGTATATACATAAATCAGTGATAGTTACACAGATCTAATTTTTTATCTTGATCTAAACTCAATGCTTAAAACAATTAGAACACAGATTGGTTAACAACCAACATTAATCTCTGCAACAGTACACTAAAAGTAAATTAGAACATGAAAGAGATGAAAGAGAAGGATTTCACAAAGAAGGATTAAGAAGAAGAAAAAAGGGAAAATTTCTGTAATTATATATTCATTCATAGTCCTGTAAAGATCAATTAGTTTATTTAACAATCCATTTCTAGAAGAGAAATTACAAAAACCTAAATAACAATCGATCCCAATATATTTTGATTTACTGATTAAGTTTTCTACAATCCATTCGTATTTCTCCGTAGGAACCTGTGAGAGGACTGATATCCCCCATGTTGATCATCGCAGGACCGAAATCAACCATAAAGGCACTTGGGCTTCGACTGTAAACACGTACTTGAGAATCCGTTGATCCACCATTGAAGAGCACCTGATCCGAGTGAAGCAGTCCTTTGTTTATTTTTTTTGAAGGTGGGCGGGGCTTTACGCCCAACTTTTTATTTATTAGTCCTCACTAAAGTTGGGGTAAAAATATATACAAGATTGAGGGTCATGTATAGACCAATCTCCAGTTATATGTTCGCTTATAGCGAATTGACTTAGCTCATGAGCTATGAAGTTTATAGTCCCTGGGACTACTGAGAATTTGACATCTTCAAACTGAATTCTGGCATTTCTGATATACATAATTGTGGCTTTAATTCCTAAGGATATCTGAAATTTCTCCTTCAATGGCACTGGGGATATTGACTGCATCTCCCTCGATTATAACCTTCTTGAATTGAAGTTTTTTTGCTAGAGAACACCCTAATTCAAGGGCATACACTTCCGCCTGTTCTGCTGAAGAAGTGATGGAGCACCTAGTAGAGCAGGCTAGGTAATTTCCACGACTGTCAAAAGCCGTTGCCGCTGCAGATCCTTGATTCAACTGGAATGCTGCATCAACATTAATCTTAAAGTAAGATTCTGGAGGTCGCTGCCAAGAATTATTTGGACTTCTAGAGATCTTCCCATTGTTTTGATTATCATTTGGGTACATCTCGAAATCATATTTAGCCATCTGCAGACATCTTTGAATATTGTAGCTATCATTTCTATAGACCATACCATTTCTCATTTTCCAGATATTCCAAAGAATCACCGCATCCCTTGCAAACAACTGATGAGATCCATCTGCATTTAACCACAATAATATAAAGGATTTAGGATCAGTGGTATTATGACACCATGGAATGTTGATTGAAGAAGCTTCGAAAACCCTCTTGGAGAAGTCGTATCAGAAGAATAAATGTTCAACGGACTCTGCATACTGACCACAGAAAGTGCAGTTGCTAGGAATATCATTCTTAAATCTGGCAATATTCTGCTTAACTGAAATGCCATTATGTAAAACCTTCCAAACAAACACCATAATCCTAGGGGAGACAATCGAAAGCTTCCAAAATAAATTCCAAGGAAATCCTCCAATTGCCGAAGAAGAAGGAATATCATTTGCCAATAGTTTATAGCAAGATTTGGTATTAAATTTACTTGTTTTATTTTTCAACCAAAGAATAGTATTTTTAGCCTGATTATCTCTCAAAAGATAAACACTTTGAATATTCTGCACAATATCCGGCGAGAATAACTGCTGGAGAAGAGAAGTATTCCATTCTCTTTCATTAACTTAGCCAGTGTTCCTTATCCATGAGAGGCTAGAAGCTACCTTGCGAGAATTAAGCTTGAAACCTTCTTATAGTTATTACTGACCAACCCATTTCCATGTACTATATGACTCTGCACATTTGGTATCCAAGGATCTTTCCAAATGTTCACTTCTTCACCATTATGAATATACCAGCAACAATTACCATCCATGATGCTTCTTACGACAATCATGTTCGCCATGTTGATGAAGCTTTGTCATTATCTTCAATTGTCTAGTAGGTTTCCTCTTTCAAATACTTAGCCGATAACAATCTTGCCCAGACTGAATTTCTATTCTCCAAAAAGCGCCAAACCAATTTGCAAATCAGAGATTTATTAATCAATTCAATATCTCTCAAGCCCAGACCTCCCTCATTCTTTGATTTACAAATTTTATGTCATCCTACAAAGTGTAATTTCCGTGTATCTGCACTATGACCCCACCAGAAAGCACATTGTATTCTTCTAATTTGTTTGATTACTCACTCCTTTTGGAAGAAGGCAAGTACCCATGAAGAAGATTGGTATTGAAGCAAGAGTTGATTTAGCCGACACAGTTCTACCTGCAGCGCTGATGTAATGTTGCTTCCAACCCGCCATCTTTGTATTGAACTTCTGAATGAGAAAATCAAAACTGTTAATTCTTTTATCACTCTGAAGAGGGTAAATACCTAAATATTTCTCATCTATTTGCATTTCTCTGACTCCCAAATCCTCCATTGGGACTCCTCGTATGAAAGAAGAAATCTTCATACTAAAACGTATGGATGACTTAGCAAAATTAATTTGTTGCCCTGAGAGTTTTGCATACTCATTTAACAACTTCTTGAGATTTCTTGTATTTCCTGTGACTCCTCGTCTGAAAGAAGAAATCTTCCTACTGAAGTGTATGGATGACTTAGCAAAATTATTTTATTGCCCTGAGAGTTCTGCATACTCATTTAACAACTTCTTGAGATTTTTTGTATTTGCTCTATCATGTTTGCCAAACAAGAAAATATATCATCAGCAAACATTAGATGCGAAATGTTTGGAGCCCAATCATTAATCTTGTAACCTTCAAAAAATCCTTGTTGCTCATTTTCTCCATTAAGATGAATAAACCCTGAGAAGCATTGATGAACAGAGTCGGAGATAGGGGACAACCATGTCGTAAACTCTCTCTGGATTGAATTTGCCTTCAGGAGAACCATTTAGTAATACAGAGAAACAAGTAGTCGTGACACAACTCATTATGAGATTATGAGAGTGATCATGAATACCCAACAAATGTAACATGTGACCGAGATAAGACCAATTCACTTTATCATATGCCTTCGACATATCCACTTTGAGCGTAAAATGACCAACAAAGTATGCATTGAATGAAACAACTCTTTTGCTATCACAATATTATCAGTGATTTGCCTGCCGAGAACAAAAGCATTATGCGCCCATGATATGAATTGCTCTATATGAGGTCTTAACCTATTTGAGATCAGTTTTGCAACAATCTTATAGAGAACATTGCATAATGAAATCGGTCTAAAGTCACTAGGAACTTGAGGACACTTTATCTTAGGTATTAACATGATATAATTATGATTCAACAAATCTGGGATAATACAAGGTGTTTAAATCGTGAATCGTAACGCGTATCGTTTTATCATTTTTAAGAATCGAATCGTATATCGAATCGCGAATCGAAGATTCATAGTTGATTATTTATTTAGTTAATATGATGCATCAAAATATAATAGGGTGCAAAAGATTTATTTTTCTTATATATTTATAGTATATACCATATTAGACAGATAAGAAATCTTGGTCTGGTGGCTAGACGGACGGTTTAGTATAGTGTAGGTGTGAGGTTCGACCCTCACCAAAGTGTTTTTGCTTGAAATATGATTCATTTCTGAGAGAATCGTGCGAGTCAACTGCAGATTTAATCCAGAATCGCGTGAGTCCACATTAGAACTTGGTCACGAATCGTAGACCAGCGTTGACTGTCACGGTTCATAGTCACAACGGTTCGCATACACCAGTTGACTCGATTTAGTGGTTTGTTGTAGCGAATCGTACGATTCTAAACACCATGCCTGATATGAAGATGTTTTGGATGAATTTTGTAATATCATCTCCAATTATTCCCCAACTTTTCTTGTAAAATATGACATGGTATGCATCTGGTCCAGGAGAAGCAAGAGATTCCATTTTATTAATA
>JAJJMA010276723.1:0-22556 GCA_023529015.1 Papaver nudicaule | reverse complement strand
ACACGAAGAACCAATTAAGGAACTTGTATAACTGGAGCTAACTAGGTAGGTAATGAAAAGGAATACCTAGAGTAAAAAGAACATATTTTAAACAATTGGTAACGTAGATATCATGCTTTACTTGACCTTGAATTCGAAATGACTTTGAGTTTGTGACACGTTGTCCTTAATTCTTGAAAAAACATAAAATTCCACTTGCATGGAATAGAAGGTTGATATTTTGGACTTGTAGGTACGGGAAACTCTAACTCTTAGCCAATCTTGGGTTAATTAGAAATGAAATGATGCTCTAGTTCCACTTGATGTGTATGACGTATCTAAACCACACACTGATCGAACCAAAAAATGAGCTTTCAAATTGTAGAATATCTAGTTACAGAGGAACAGAACCTCTTCTAGTCATATTCAAGAAAGGTGGAAATCTGATTTAAATTTAACATATGCTTGAAAGAAAAAATCATAAGAAATAACTGCTAGGTAATGAAATCATCGCTAAATCTGATTTAAATTTACAAATACCATAATATGTCGACTGAGTGGGATAATTTGGTTTGGTCACCGACCCGGGGAGTGTATAATTTTAGGTATGAATCGTTTGTTGATCGCTGGATCGACGAGTATGAGGAAGTCATTAAGTATTTGAAGAAAGAATTGTTGGATAAGCACGCAAAACGGTTTGTGTATGCTTTTACGAATGAAAGTAAACACTATGGTAACCAAGCCACAAGCATGGTGGAGTCGTCTCATTACCGATTGAAAAAAAAACTTATTTGGGTGTGTCGACATATTCTTCTCCGTCTTTGATTCAATCCATAAGTATTTCACAAGTGATGTTAGGAGAATCAATGAACAATTTGAATGGAGTAGGTTGATGAAACACAACATTTATGAGGACCACGAGATGCTCTGAAGCCTTACTTACAACGTCTCACATTTATGCATCGACAAATTGATGAAAGAGAGAGAATTGAAGGACGAATGGAACATCCAACCGAACGAAGAATGTGATTGCAAGATGATGGAATCAATGAGACTTCCATGTCGACATATTATGGCCAACTACGAAGACCCCAATCTCATACCTTTGGAGGATATTGATCCTCACTGGAAGCAATTAAGTTTTATTCCTCGTCCAACCGATGATCCGGATGAAGCTTTTGAGGAAACGCAAGTTGGCAAAAGGCTAATTAAGAAGTATAAGAAAAGTAACCGGGCACAAAAGCAAATATTATTGCATGAGTTGAGACCAATCGTGTACCCATACACCGAGGAGGGAATGTTAAACACTTACAAAGAGCGCTTTGGCCTTGTCGAAAGCTATGTAAGCCTTCTTTTTATCTTTGGCCTTGTTAGCCCCTTCTGTTGCATTATCCATCTCCCTTTGATGATCTACATCCGCCTGGGATCTATGATTAACGACAAGAGGGTGAGAAATCTGATTGTACCAATCCATGTATCCATCAAATGTTTCGGTTGGATCGTACATGATGCGTCCAAGATTCCCACACGTGTGATGGTCGAGGTTCATACTTATGAATCCATGCATGTTCGGTGCACTTGGTGTCATTGCGGCCACCACCCTTTGGCCTCAACTTAAACTGCGTTGTCTCCTCATCCGGGATAGATTGTATGTATCCCAATTGCCTTAGAATACGACGAGGATCATACATGGCATAACCAAAAGGAAAGAACAACAGACCATAGTACAACGAAACCGGCAAGTCTCGATATGGAACTATCGCGCCGAGTTCAGGTTCACGGTTCTCGTAGGGGGTAAATGTGAACTCTTCAGCCCTCATTTTATCTAACCTCTTCCTCAACTCAATCAATAGCTTGCCTTTGTTATTCTTCTTGTTTTCCGTGAAGTTGTATCTCGCCGTGGTAGGCTTGCTATCGTCCCACTCATTCTCATCGACTTTCTTGACCAACTCCAATTTATCAAGATGGTGATAAACCCACCCCTTCATACAATTGAAAAGAAATAGTCAACACAAATATAACCATATGCGGATCAAACAATTACACGGGTCGAGATTTACCTGCAGTAAGTTCCAATTTCCTCCGAGGTTTTTAGTTTCATCCTAGAGGCCTTTCCAAGTTCGTTGAGTAGGTGACCAAGTGAGATGGTTCCCCACGCATACTCATCAAGTTTGGTGAGATCCCTCAACAACTGCAATTAGTTTGCACTCACCAAGTTTCCCGTTGTCGGGAAAGATGATGGTCCCAAGATGGTACAGTATATAAGCTCCAGCGGCGAGGTTATGAAATCGTGAATCGCAGGCCGAATCGTTTTTCATTTTTGAGTATCGAATCGTAAAAAAAAAATACAATATATAAAATTATTTATAGTATGTATATATACACGTAAAATTTACAAATACTTAACTATAAATTAATAATTGGTAGAGTCTACAAATAGATGAGACAATGCTAGGCACGTGGTACCCCTAACAACATTACAAGAGAACAAAAAAATTACATTTTCTACTCATGTTACACGTAGGTCAACAGCATGTTAACCAAGTGTTCTGAGATTGAGTAGAGGATAAGGGCGTTTTAGTACATCACTTTTCGAAAATTCATTCCCCACGACCACGACTATTCTTTTCCTCTTCTTCCGGAAATAACTCGTCAACTCCACAACCGGTCGACCACCAGTACCATCCATCACCAATACAAAACCACCTTTACAATATACTACACAATAACTTAGCACCAATATCATCCTCTTTAGTCATTAATGTAACTTTCCAGAAATAGTTGGAGGATCGGAACTGGTAGGTATCTCTCAACAACTCAACTGTGAGCAGATAACAATATACCAATTGTTGGAGCATAGATTCAACGGTATTGATGAGAAATGTTGATTAATTTGAGATTTCATTGCATAGATTCAACTGTATTGATGAGATATGTTGATTAATTTGAGTTTTTATTAAAAACTGGAATTAGAGTTTTGGTCCAAAGGAATTCTTGATGTATTGATTTGGGTTCAACAATGGGAGTCTGGATTTTTTTTTATTAAAGCCGTGAGACTTTCTTGACTTTAGTCAAGAATCGTAAGACCGGTGTTGACTTCTTCGATTCATAGCAGAAACGGTTCTTACATACGAGTTGTATCGATTTGGTGGAAAATATGGATCGACTCGTACGTACAAGTTTCACAACCCTGCCCAGCGGTATGCCTCACTTGCTCCTCGGATATAACTTGACTTTATGATTTCTTCAAGGTTCCTTCAGACTCTTTCTTCAAATTCGTCAATTTAAAAAATCTTATCTTGTTAGAATTTGAGAGG
The DNA here is from genome assembly GCA_023529015.1 of Papaver nudicaule. NCBI lineage: Eukaryota > Viridiplantae > Streptophyta > Magnoliopsida > Ranunculales > Papaveraceae > Papaver > Papaver nudicaule. Next base: position 19,260 of record JAJJMA010276723.1, on the reverse strand, counting down.
CCCCCCCAAAGTCTTCTTTTTCCACGTCTTTCACGGCTCTACAACATTTGAGCCCAGTTTTCCGAGAATCCCAATGTAGATAGTGAAAAATCGAAGAGGGATAAAAATGTTAAATGTTCCTCTGTTATGCCTTGCCAAGAGGGGATTATCTATTCAGACAGACTTCTATAGTTTCAGAATACAACTTGTTCTGCAAACTGAATATGCTCCCTATGAGTTCTCTCTTATAGCTCCCGAGTGGAGAGAATAGTATCATAGTGCGATGCTAAATAGCCCACCAACTCGTAAAACCACCAATTTACTTCATGCCGACATCGCTTCGAATTCCTCGACATCAGAACTAAATTGTTCACTGGTATTATGATGGAGAATTAATAGAGACGCATCCTCATGGATTTCCTATTTGAAATATGACTTAGCACCCGAGTTTCAAAACCCCAGATGCATTATGAATCTAGGCTTGTCCAGAGCTCTCTGAGAAGTATACAAATGCCTAAACATACTTAGACAGGCCATGATTTAATGATGAGATGGTTTAATATGTTATGGCCAAGCATGCCATAGCCTAGAAACACTCTGTTGCCTAAAAATATACCATGGCCAAATACACTACAAAGAATAATCAAAACCATGGCCCAAACATAACCACGGCCACAAAATCACCTTGGCCAGAAAGTGGTGGCCAAGAGGCCATGGCGCCACAACCATGGCGCCACCAACACTGTGTGAGTGTAAAATCTGCATGGATACTTCACACCTAACAACCATCAGATCTATTATCATGCAAACAGTATTCAATCGTATAAAAGTGCGATGAGATTAGAGATGCATCGAGGACAACACATATGAGAATATACAGGCTAATAACTTTATTACTTATTCAATTTTGTAGTAGCTAATACATGGATATGATCCTCAGAGGTTTAGAGGAGAAAGCTAACCTAATCTCACCCTTCACGACCTAGGTTACGCAAAAAATCCAACCCCTACAATGTTTCTCGAGCTCGCCTTATATAGGCCGAGTCGGTAGTGGTTTACAGCTAATAAAACAAGCTACTCAATCATGGTGGTGTCAGAGCTTGTCGAGTAAGGCAGTTCCTTCGGAGAGACTCCCGAAGATGACTTCAGGTTTTCATCCTTCGATGATCTAGACGGGTCTTCCATCTTCGATCTCTTCCTCGGGAAAACTCTGCTGGCTGATCCCGAGGTATGGCTGCGACATCTTCTAGCAGGGCCCGATCCTTCTGATCCTGACACGTGTCCCGAGGGTGTTTTACCCTCCACAGTTTGCCTCTTTCCTTTCCTGGTATCAAAGATGCCTGGGAAGAAAACTTTCCCTTCGCCACCTTCCTCTCGCCATGCACCCCACTAGCTGCCAAGTGTGACGTTTCCTGACACGTTCTGCATGTTCCCGAGATTTTTGCTACCTTTTGACCTTCCCACCAGAAGCGCCAGTTTCCCTTTACTATTTAAGTTTCGATTTCTCCCTCTAAAATTTTTTGGCCTTTTCGTACCATCTTCCACAGCTCCGTCGCTTTTTTTTTCCGAAACCCTTGAGATTCTATCTTATGATCTGCTACTTGCTTGGTGTTTTCTTCTGGTACCCATTGATTCAATCTTCTTACTATCCCATAAAGACGACTCTTTTTCTCCTTTCGTCATCTCCCAAGTTCCTGATCAATCTTGCCTCCGCAATTTTCGGCGCCGGCAAGTTCTGTCCCTCTTCCCCTTGTTTTTCTTTTCATGTCGTTTCCTTTTAAATTTAATGCTCTCATATCGATGATGAAGAACTTAGGTTTTAGAGATGATTCTTTCAATATTAAGGTTGTCGGAGCTCCGGGCAGCCGGCTGACTCCAGAATTGGTCGAGGAGTTTGGATGCAACGAGGGGAAGCTTTTGGTTTCGCTCTATCAAATTTCTGCTGGGTTGATTCCCCCTTTTTACCAGCCTTCCAACCGTTTATTTCTTGAAATTCTCTGCTCCCTTCCCAGTCCTTGAGGGGTATGCAGCTCACCTGTAGTTCCATTCGTCTTATCAACCAATGGGTTTCCCGCTCAAAAGATAACTTTCCTGCCGGTTCTACAACGAAGTTTTACTTTACTGCCAAAAATTTCTTTCAGCATTACGAACCATTCTTGACGCTGGACAACGAATTTGCCCCTTGGGGAGTCGGCTTTCGGACTGTGAAGGGTGGTGTAAATATTATTCCAAAGACTTTATATTACTCTATGGACGAAGACTGGTATTCGGAGCCTGTGCTTCTGGAGGGTCCCATTCTTCGAGGCTGGAAAGATGCTGGTCGTTTCATTCCTCGGACAGAGTTCGAATTAGGACACGAGTTCTCGACTCAGCATCTTTTTACGATCCATTTCTCTGACGAGGAGAGAGAGTTGTCTCGCCAGGTTTTAAGAAAGGGCAAAGGTGTTTCCGCCGGTGCTTCAAGGATCTTGAAGCGTTCCCGAGCAGATGAGGAGACTATGGAGCAGGTAACAAATACCTTCTTAAGATTTATTTTATGGAGTATGCATACTTGCCTCTATTTGTTTCCTGAGAAAGACGGATTCTCATTTGCAGGGAAATGATGTGTCTGTGGGCGGCTTGAGTGTGTAAAATGAGCTGGTGGGTTTTGAGTTTGAGGAAAAGACCGAGGTTGCCAGACCTAGCAGGAAGTTTGTTTTTAAGAAATCGTCCAAAGTAAGCTTACCGCACCAAGGCAAGGTACCATCGAAACTTTCGAAGAAGAAGATGAAAGCGGCTGCTTCTGTCGAACTGCTCTCGGCGAAGGCTACTGATGTGCCTCCTTTTGATAGAGCTATCGAGGAGGTTGCCGCTGTCAAACCGAATGTTGTTGAGCCAAATGTGCCTGCCTCTGCCTCGGTGATGATTGCTTCTTCTGCTGCGACCACTGCCTCAGCGATGGTTGCCTCAGTTGTTGCAGCTCATGCCTCAGCTGAACCTTATGTCTTATCTTCGAAGAAGATTATTCCTGTGGTAGATCTCCTTCTTCCTCGAAGGGATGTCTCGTCTGTCAGTATGGATTCTTCGAAGGAATTAGTTATCAGTTATCCTCGTAGTTCAAAATTTCCACCAGCTCCTAGTTTTGCTAGCAAATACTCTCAACCATACACTACGAAGAGGTTTAAGGAGGTTCTTTTTGAGAACCATAATCCGAGCGACTTTTCCAAAGAAGTCTCCTCTCGCTTTGATGCTCATGCCTCTGATCCCCTGGGCTACCCTCTGGATCCTGAGTTCTGCAAGACTATACCTTGCTTGTTACGTATGACTTATGCATGTTATGTGTGATTAATGCCTTGTTACTCATAGAGAGTTGCCTTAGCTGTGAAGGTTAACCAGGAAAGGTACAAGCAGGATACGAGGCACATTGGTATGGCTAGCCATGACACTTAGGCTAGACGAGGTTTAGCTAAGTTGTTGTCCTGATCTTTTTCAAGCACGTATGTGGTTATGATAGAGTCTTGGTTAAGGTAGAAAACCTGACATATGAGTCAGAGAAGTTTTGATAACCATTACCTTGTCATAGGTTTGACATGTCATTTAGCCATTAGTTGTGAGAGACTGAGTATATGGAAACTCTATTGCTTTGCGTACAAGAATACAGAATCCTTAGTTGATGAAACTAGACGTAAGATAACAGTATATAAAGAGAACTAGAGATTGAGTTTAGGGTTGCCGCAAGAAGGAGAGCTAGAACCCTTGAGAACAGAACTTGGAGCTAGAGCTGGCAGAGGTCTCTGGTGTATCATACCTTGATTGTTGTTGTGATTGCTTGTTTGTTGAGGTAGGCGCAACACAAACCCAAAACTGTTTTGATTAAGTTATTGTTTTTACAAACTTCATATTTCTATCATGTTTGATGATTAACTGACATTGTTCTTGAGCATGATGTTCTACTTTGGGCTGAGGTCCATGAGACGGGTGTGATCTCTAAATACTTTATGATTTGGGTACGAGTTATCCATGGAAACGGATGTGATTTCCTAAACCTGCGCAAGTAGCTCTTGTCTGAGCTGAGCTACGGTTGTGTGAGCTGATTACCATGTTCTTGCTTGATATTGGGTTGTCAATATGGCTATGAGGTTATGTGCTTTGTTCATGTTGATTCTGTTTTGAAAACCTGCATCTGTTATGCATAATCAAACTGTTTTGTTGCTTCTTGCCTACTGAGTGTCACAACTCACGTCGTTTAATGACCAAAATTCCAGATTTTATGGCTGCTCGTGGAGATAACAATGGAGGGAGTTAGAAGCTGATATACAAGCTTGTTTGCTTAGAAGTCCGTTGTTCTTTAGAGTTACTTTCAGTTGATTGTAATAAGTATCATCAGACCTTATGATGATGAGTAGAAGCAGTTGAGAACTGCTGGTGTTATTATTTGCTTTCAATTGAGTATTGAACCTTGTTTAGTTTTCTTTCAATTCATTAAGGAAGATGCAGTTTACTTGATGATTCACTGTATGTTACTCATGCTAGATTTTCTTCACGTAGAACCCTGTGTTAGCATTGAAGCCTTTATACATGTTGATACTGAACCTTTTGTCTGATGATAACCATGACCACCATGAGTTATGCCTAGCTGTTAGTGTGAAGCCTTACTGCTGATAGTTGTTTGATAATGATGCTACCTATATATTGTATAAACCGTTAAACCGTTAAACCTGAAGCTGTGAGTTGATGTATGATGTACTGCCGGTCAAGTCATTGTACTTACCTCTCAAACCTTCAACCAACACTTATGATGTGTTACCTACTAGTCTCACTTTGACTACCTCATATCATCCACCCTGATTTACCCTTACTTGTACATTGAGGAACCCATACGTATGTCAGTACTCAATGATCCTGTTAAGACCATGCTATGACCTCAACCATTGAGTAGGAGAAGGACCCTAAGATTAACCTCACGTAAGCAATGATGATACTCTAACCATCGCAGAGTAGTTATCATTGTCATGTACTGATGTAACAGATCATACTTCAAGCTGTGTAGTAAGCACATCATATCATTACCATGTGACTATATAGCTATACCTTACAACCTGAGTCAGTCTCTATGATGCGACTCAATGCCTCTGAGATGCACTTGTATGTAGTATACCCGCATAGGAGAGACACTAATGTGTGGTATGCTTATTTATAAGAAGTGAGTCTATACGTTATGAGATGCTATAGAACCAAATAGTCATTAGACCTTATAGAGGTGTACCTTGATACTATGTATACCTTGAAGCCATGTATGAGTATCTCAGGTATCAGTTCACCTCGACTGATGTGAGGTACCCATCATAATACTCTGATGTAGTAGTAACATGTATGAACCATGTAGTTCACCCCTAGACCTCTATGAATTGTGTTGCTGCTATGTGATTCCGCTGTTGATATGACTCTGTGTATTGGGGCATACTTGCCAGTCTAGTGGGTGTGGTGTATAGTAGCCTAAGCTTGAGATTGAGTGGTTGTATTTGGGCTCTGGCTTAGGGGGTTAACATGCGGCAATCTGCCATGGGCTCGGGTGTGGGTCTATGTCAGGATTGCGGGTGTTACAGGTTGGTATCAGAGCTAGTCTGATGCCTTGGCAGACTAGCAGTTAGACTGATAGTGTACTTACGTGTGTTTGAGTTCATATGACATGAGCATTGATTGATGATTGAGCATGATTGTTTGTGTGTGCATATGACTGTTTTCTCATATGAGTCATTGTGTTTTCATGATCCTTAGAAGATGAGTCGACATAACGACAACAATGATGTGAACTTGGCGGCAGTAGTGCAAGCTTTGAATGCTGTTGCACAAGCTATGGCTGCACAAGTGACTGCTAACCAGAATGCACCTCCACCACCACCTGTGAATCACCGAGCTGAACTGGTGAAGAAATTCTTAGGACAGAGGCATGAACCTTTCAAGGGCCATCCTGATCCATTGGTTGCTGAAGAGTGGATGCACAAGTTCGAGAAGATCTTTGCCTTATTGGAAGTTGCTGATGACAACAAGCTGAACCTTGCAGTATACATCCTGGAAGGGGAAGCTACACGTTGGTGGGATCTGACTCGTCGTTCCAGAAACAATGGAGTATTCACTTGGCAAGAGTTTAGACTTGCATTCTTGAGCAAGTACTTCCCTCAAGATGCAAGAAATCAACGTATGATTGAGTTCATGCAGCTAACTCAACGGAATATGACTGTAGCTCAATACCAAGCTAAGTTTGAGGAGCTCTCTCGATTTGCCCTCTTTATGATTGCGGATGAGAGGATGAAAGCCTTTAAGTTTCAAGAAGGATTGAGACCAGCTATTAAGAGTAGGATATCAGTGTTGAGGATTAACACTTACGCTGAGGTTGTTGAAAGAGCAATGATTGTTGAGAGAGACTTGGAAGAAGCAAGTAGGATTCGAGAACGCCATCATGGTGAGAGGAACAACAATCGTAACAACAGCAATAACAGGAGGAACAACACACCATATCAGAGAAACAACACCACCACTCAGAGGAGAGACAATGTGGCTAATGCACAAGGAGGGTCAGCTGGACCAGTGTGCTTTGAGTGTAAGGAACCAGGCTATTTCAAGAGGTTTTGCCCTGAACTTGCTAATAAACAGCAACAACCATTTGTGCCTCAACATCAACAGAACAACACTCAGAGGAATGCACCACCAAATCAAACAAGGATGCAGAATAATCAGCAGCCTAAGGCATTCAACACTGTGCAAATAACTCAAGATGCAGACAACGCAGTTGTTGAAGGTATATTCCTAGTTTTTAACACTTGGGCTAAGATTTTGTTTGATACCGGTGCTACACATTCATTCATTGCATCATCTTTTGTATCATCATTAGGTTTGAAAACTGAGAAACTCACTGAGAGTTTTGGTGTAGCTAATGCAGTAGGAGGTAGCATACAAGTCAACAGTATGGCTAGATCATGTTTAGTGTGTATAGCTAAGCATGAGTTCTTAGTTGATTTGGTTGTCATGAACATGGCAGGTTATGACATAATCCTAGGGATGGATTGGTTATCAACTTGTCATGCTAAGTTTGATTGTTATCTTAAACGTGTTACGTTATGTTCTAGAGAAGGTAAAATGGTACATTTTACTGCACCACGTATTTCATGAAGCCACTTATGTTATCTGAGAGATGCATCAGTCATGCAAGTGCAAGAAGTTTTTTGTACCATGTGGAGATATTATAAGGAGAACGAGAAGCACCAACTGCTGAAGGGATTCCCATTGTTGAAGAGTTTACAGACGTATTTTCACATGAGTTACCAGGTTTACCACCTATGAGAGAAATAGAGTTCTCTATTGAGATTCAACCAAGTGTCTCACCTATTTCTATAGCTCCTTATCGAATGGCACCTATAGAACTGAAAGAGTTAGACAAGCAGCTACATGAGCTAGAGGATTAGGGATTCATTAGATGCAACACGTCACCATGGGGTGCACCAGTTTTGTTCGTGAAGAAGAAAGATAGCTCCTTACGGTTGTGTATTGATTATCGACAGTTGAATAGAGTCACAGTACCCTTTACCTAGGATCGAGGATCTATTTGATCAATTGAAAGGTGCTCAGTACTTTCAAAGATTGATTTACGTTCAGGCTATCACCAACTTAGAATCAAAGAAGAGGATATAGCAAAACAGCATTCCGTACATGTTATGGACACTTTGAGTTTGTAGTAATGCCATTTGGTCTCACTAATGCACCAAGAACATTTATGGACCTTATGCATCGTATCTTTAGGCCATACTTAGAAAAGTTCGTAGTATTCTTTGTAGATGACATCCTTATCTACTCAAGGTCTAAAGAAAAACATGAAGAACATCTTAGAACAACTTTAACATTGCTGAGAGCACATCAACTATATGCAAAGTTGAGTAAGTGTGAGTTTTGGCTCACTGAAGTACAGTTCTTAGGACATGTAGTCTCAGGAGAAGGAATTAAAGTGGATCCATCTAAGATTGAAGCTGTAACTAAATGGGAGAGACCAAAGAATGTATTTGAAGTACGTAGTTTTCTTGGCTTAGCAGGATACTATAGAAGATTTGTTTTGGATTTCTATAAGTTAGCAGCACCACTGACAAGATTGACACGCAAGGATATTAAGTTCAATTGGAGTGATGAGTGTTAAGAGTCATTCACCGTTTTGAAGACAAGACTGACCACTGCACCAGTCTTAACCACACCAGTAAGTGGAGTTGGATATGTCATCTATTCAGATGCATCATTGAAGGGATTAGGATGTGTGCTTATGCAGGAAGGTAAGGTTGTAGCTTATGCTTCTAGGCAGTTGAAGATACATGAAATGAATTACCCAACTCATGACTTAGAACTAGCAGCTATAGTGTTTGCATTGAAGTTATGGAGACACTATCTTTATGGTGAGAAAATTGACATATTTTCTGATCATAAGAGCTTACAGTACATCTTTACACAAAGAGATTTGAACCTGAGACAGAGAAGGTGGATGGAATTTCTCAAGGATTACACCTACACATTTCATTATCATCCAGGAAAAGCTAATGTGGTTGTAGATGCACTGAGCAGAAAGTCAAGAGCAATGGTGGCAAGCATGGCTATGCATGCATGGGATTTGCATAGAGAGATAGAGGAAATTGACATACATGCTGGAGAAATAGTATGTAACACCATGATTGTGCCAGAACTACAACAACAAATTCAGGAAGCTCAACAGAGTGATAATGAGATGATTTGGATACATAATCAATTGTCGGAAGGCTAAACACCTGATGGATGGAGCAATTTTGCAAGTGGATTGAGATTCATGGAAAGATTGTTTGTGCCACTACCACTCAGAATGAAGGTATTAAAAGAAGCTCATAACTCAAGGTTTACAGTGCACCCAGGAGGATCAAAGATGTACCATGACATGAAGAGACAATATTGGTGGAAGGGAATGAAGAAGGATGTAGCTTTATTTGTGTCAAGATGTCTCACTTGTCAACAAGTAAAGATTGATCATCAGAAGACAGGAGGATTACTTCAACCCTTACCAATTTCAGAATGGAAATGGGATCATATCACTATGGATTTTGTTATGGGTTTACCTAGAACAGTTCATGGTAAAGATACCATATGGGTTATTGTGGATAGACTAACTAAGTCTGCACATTTCCTAGCTATTAAGAAGAAAGATACATTGACTACATTGAGTCAATTGTACATACATGAGATTATCAGGTTACATGGAACTCCAGTATCCATTGTATCTGACAGAGATTCTCGTTTTACATCACAGTTTTGGCAAGCTTACAGAAGGCTTTGGGAACTAAACTATCACTTAGTACTGCATATCATCCTCAGACGGATGGACAATCAGAAAGAGTGATTCAGATTGTGGAAGACATGCTGAGAGCATGCGCACTGGACTTCAAGGGGAGTTGGAGTGAACACTTACCATTAGTAGAGTTTGCATACAACAACAGTCATCAAGCTAGCATAGGAATGGCACCATATGAAGCAATGTATGGGAGACCATGTAGATCACCAGTTTGTTGGACTGAGATTGGAGAAAGAAGTATATTTGGACCCGACATGGTACAAGAAACAACTGAGAAGGTCAACTGATTAGGCAAAGGATAATCACAGCACAAAGTAGACAGAAAAATTATGCAGATAAGAGACGTAGACCATTAGAGTTCAATGTGGGTGACATGGTATTGTTAAAGGTTAGCCCACATAAAGGAATCAAGCGCTTTGGCAAGAAAGGAAAACTTGCACCAAGATATATTGGACCATTTCAAGTACTACGTCGAGTTGGAGCAGCTGCATACCAGTTGGAACTACCACAACAGATTGGGCATGTACATGACACATTTCATGTATCAATGCTGAGGAAGCATGAAAGAGATCCCTCATATACCATTGACTCTTCACAAGTCATGGATTGGGAGGATTTGAAGATTCAAGAAGATGCTACATATGTAGAACAACCACTGAAGATATTGGACTACAAAGAACATGTCACGCACCAAAACCATTCCCATGGTTAGGATACAGTGGCAGCGTCGACAAGTTGAAGAAGCAACATGGGAAATGGCATCTGAAATTCAGGATAAGTATCCTGAACTCTATAGAGGTAATACCTGAATTACGAGTACGTAATTCTTTTAAGGGGGGTAGGGTTGTAATACCCAGACCCAAATTTGGCTGCATACATGTGTGGTGTGATCGTGTGTGAGTCCATTTTTGTTTGTGTGTGAACTATACCTTGCTTGTTACGTATGACTTATGCATGTTACGTGTGATTAATGCCTTGTTTACTCATTATAGCTAAGTATAGGGAGTTGCCTTAGCTGTGAAGGTTAACCAGGAAAGGTACAAGCAGGATACGAGGCACATTGGTATGGCTAGCCATGACACTTAGGCTAGACGAGGTTTAGCTAAGTTGTTGTCCTGATTTCTTTCAAGCACGTATGTGGTTATGATAGAGTCTTGGTTAAGGTAGAAAACCTGTCATATGAGTCAGAGAAGTTTTGATAACCATTACCTTGTCATAGGTTTGACATGTTATTTAGCCATTGGTTGTGAGAGACTGAGTATATGGAAACTCTATTGCTTTGTGTATAAGAATACATAATCCTTAGTTGATGAAACTAGACGTAAGATAACAGTATATAAAGAGAACTAGAGATTGAGTTTAGGGTTGCCGCAAGAAGGAGAGCTAGAACCCTTGAGAACAGAACTTGGAGCTAGAGCTGGTAGAGGTCTCTGGTGTATCATACCTTGATTGTTGTTGTGATTGCTTGTTTGTTGAGGTAGGCGCAACACAAACCCAAAACTGTTTTGATTAAGTTATTGTTTTTACAAACTTCATATTTCTATCATGTTTGATGATTAACTGACATTGTTCTTGAGCATGATGTTCTACTTTGGGCTGAGGTCCATGAGACGGGTGTGATCTCTAAATACTTTATGATTTGGGTACGAGTTATCCATGGAAACGGATGTGATTTCCTAAACCTGCGCAGGGTAGCTCTTGTCTGAGCTGAGCTCCGGTTGCGTGAGCTGATTACTATGTTCTTGCTTGATATTGGGTTGTCAATATGGCTATGAGGTTATGTGCTTTGTTCATGTTGATTCTGTTTTGAAAACCTGCATCTGTTATGCATAATCAAACTGTTTTGTTTTTTCCTGCCTACTGAGTGTCACAACTCACGTCGTTTAATGACCAAAATTCCAGATTTTATGGCTGCTCGTAGAGCTAACAATTGAGGGAGTTATAAGCTGATATACAAGCTTGTTTGCTTAGAAGTCCGTTGTTCTTTAGAGTTACTTTCAGTTGATTGTAATAAGTATCATCAGACCTTATGATGATGAGTAGAAGCAGTTGAGAACTGCTGGTGTTATTATTTGCTTTCAGTAGAATATTGAACCTTGTTTAGTTTTCTTTCAATTCATTAAAGAAGAAGCAGTTTACTTGATCATTGATGTATTATTATAAAGTTCGTTCTCAGGGACTTGTGAAGGATTAATAAAAGATTCAAAGTTGGTTTTAAAAATATTGAAAGTGATTTTTGATTGATTGGATAAATAAAATAAAATTAATTAAACCAAAAAGAATTAAATATGGATTTTTAAATAATATTAAAAGCAACCAAGGATCCAGATTTCACCATTAATCATGATATGAGATTTTACAAAATATGACAACCATAATAATTCTAATATTTAATATTAATTGACTCTATTTTTCTTTGCAAAAGAATTAGATTTTCAAATATATATTGTAAATTATAAGCATGAAATCATCAAAAGAATTAAATCCAAGCATGATTCATCAAAGAATATAACAATATATTAAGATAATCATATTAATTAAAATCAAGGCAAATAGTCATACATAGAATTAAATGATTGTAAAATAAAGTTACCTCAAATCATGATATACTGGTTTCCTCCTTCACCTTGGTTATTGAGAAAGTTAGCAACTCATTGTGGCACAAAAACTCTTCATCTTCATTAATATAATATTAAACAATAAAAATCAGGAATAAAGAAGAAGAAAATATTATTGGCTTCTTTTCTCAAAAGTTGGGTAAAACAAAAGGTAACTAAAAAGTTGGCTGTAGCAAAGTATATATAGGGAAGAAAAACCCTATTCTCTGAAAATACCTAAAGAACTCGTGTAAAGTTAGATAAGGAATAGAAATAGACTATGGTGTAAAGCGTAACAACATAATAGAGTGTTTCAGAGAAGATCAACGGTCCATAGCAAATTAGTTATACGTGGCAGCATCTTAGAGTATAGGTTTATCGAGTTTGATGTACTGGAATGCATCAAAGAAAAGCAACATCAGCCGCCACCGACCAAGAGGGTCCCGCCTCGCCACGTGTCCAGCTATCATTCGCCACCGACCAACTCCTGCGTCATCTGTTCCACTCCCTGCTCGCCACGTGTGGCTTCTTCTCCTCGAGATACGTCTTCCTTCTTTCCTCTCTCCTTCACGTGCTCTCTCCACCGACACCATCGCTTTCCCTCTGACTTTTCTCTCTTTTTTTTCTTTTTCCTGCAGGTGGGACCCACCAGCCGCCGACATTCTCTGAAATTCCCTGCGTGCCATCATTGGCCTCTGACTGCAATCATTAGCCTGTCCCCTAGCAGACCCAATCCTGCCTCGCCTCGTGTCACGCTCCTGCCAGCCGCCGACATCAGCTGCACCCAATCATTGGCCTGCCTGTCTCCCAGCCGTCACGACTATTGTCAGCCAGTCTGACGTCAGCTGCTCCTTGTCCACCAACCAGCGGTCGCCACATGTCATCAGCTCAGCCATTCAGCGTCCGCCACGTGTCCAGGTCACTTTTTAGCACTTTGGCCGCCCCTTAGCAATACTTTGACACCTTTATCTCCTTTCATTCCAAATCACTACAAAACACAAACAAAAGGGTAAAATGCACTTTTTATATGAAAAATAGCAAAGAAAGTGTAATCAATAAATATATTAGAGAGGTGTTTTTAGACACCTATCAAATTCCCCCACACTTAGACTTTGCTAGTCCCGAGCAAACAAAATAACAAAATAAAAGAAAATAAAATCCTAACTCACTGTCGCAGGAATCGCGGCTGCACTTAGCACATGCAACATGCCGTTAAACCTCTGTACGTCTACAGAGGACGAGTTTTGTCTCGTGAGGGCTTACTTAACTAGAGGTATACCCACAAAACCTGACTCCAAACCCTAGCTACTTGTGAACGATTGAGGAAAGACCCCAAACAACCTACTTAGTTGGCATACGGTGGCTCTTCAGATATAGGAATCATTTAGCCTTCTGTATCCATGGACATTCATATAGGATTCACAACTCTACTCAGATGATCTCTAAACTGGTTCGTACAATCGATGCTAAAATGCCTCGGAATTAATCAACACAAATTACTGATGGTAGATTATAGAAGATGGATGGAATAGTGATGGTGCGGTATGCTATAAAAGTGCTGGTGTTTCCCACATCTGTCTGAATCAGTGCTTTAGGTGAATCATATGGAGTGAGATATTGGTTTGAACTTTAACTTTAACATTTTATTTTTAACCGATATGTACAAGGGTGGAGGACTCCAAATCTACATCAACCACAGATATATTACAGTGCACCAATGGCTGATCTGGTCGGTCTTTATTCATATTTACATATCAACCCACTGGTATATACAAGGGCCCCAGCAGGTTGAATCCGGTAAGTCAATTGGTCGGTCTCTTTTTCGTTTTTCTTCACTTTTTCCATTTTTTTTTCTTTTTTTTATTATTATTATTTTTTTTTTATTATTATTATTAACCATCTCAAAACCATCATCTAGCGGCGATAACAAGTCGATTATGGGCCCCACCAAATTACTTCGAGACAAAAATGCAAAATTAAAAAGAAAGCAATATGGTTACGACTTATTCCGAGGCATAGTTACATAAAGTTCCTAACAAAGAAGAGATCATCATGTTATTTCTAACACCTGAGTTATGCGTTCAAACATGAAGGACCATTCGCGGGCCCACCAATTCCTATAGTTGAAGAGTTAACGTTTCCATCTACTTAGATTGGTCAGTGTTCGTCCTCAATAATTCACAAGTTTCTCGAATTTGAAGTCTGAGTCTTATTCTGAGTTTTATTTACAAACATACAACATACAAAATTTTCAATTTCCTACCCCCCAACTTAAATCTAACATTGTCCTCAATGTTTAAAGAGCAATTTAAAAAGATAATTCAAGTTGGAAAGATAGTACCTGGGTACCTCGACGGTCAATCAAGGTAAACTGGGTCCTCCAGAGGGACCTCTTCAACATCCTCAGTGGGAGCAATCTCTAAAAATGGTTTCAGTCTCTGGCCGTTGACCTTTAACGAACTCCTACCATCTGATGTCTCAATTTCAATAGCACCATGAGGAAAAACTGTTTTAACAATATAGGGACCTGTCCACCGAGAACGCAACTTCCCGGGAAATAGATGCAAACGAGTGTCATACAGAAGAACTTTTTGACCTGGAGAAAATGACTTCCTTAAAATGTTACGATCATGTACAAGTTTCATTTTGTTCTTATACTCCCTAGCACTCTCATATGCATCTGCCCTAATCTCTTCCAACTCATTGAGCTGGAGCTTCCTGTGAGCTCCTGCCTCATCCAGAGAAAAATTAAGCTGCTTGACAGCCCAATATGCTTTGTGCTCTAATTCGACAGGTAAGTGGCATGCCTTGCCATATACTAGGCGATAAGGTGACATTCCGATCGGGGTCTTAAACGCTGTACGGTAAGCCCACAAGGCATCAGTAAGCCTTAGGGACCAGTCTTTCCTGTTAGGATTGACTGTTTTCTCTAAAATACGTTTAATCTCCCTATTGGAGACCTCTACCTGACCACTAGTCTGTGGGTGATATGGGGTTGCTACTTTGTGAGTGATACCATATTTCTTCATTAAAAGTGCAAACGTCCTATTACAAAAGTGTGAACCTCCATCACTAATTATAGCTCGCGGTGTACCAAAACGTGCAAATATGTTTTCTTTTAAAAATTCGACCACAACCTTATGGTCGTTTGTTCTACACGGAACCGCCTCTACCCACTTAGACACGTAGTCTACAGCAACAAGGATGTAAAGCTAACCAAAAGAAGTAGGAAATGGACCCATAAAATCAATACCCCACACATCAAAGACCTCAATCACTAATATAGGGTTCAAGGGCATCATATTTCTACGGGAAATGGTACCTAACTTCTGGCAACGCTCACAAGCAAGACAATAACTGTGGGTGTCCTTAAACAACGAAGGCCAATAAAATCCAGACTGCAGAATCTTGGCTGCAGTCTTCTTAGAACTAAAATGACCCCCACAGGCCTGATCATGACAAAAGGAGATGACACTAGTTTGGTCACTCTCTGGTATACATCTCCTAATAATCTGATCGGGACAATACTTAAATAGATAAGGATCGTCCCAAAAGAAGTGTTTCACCTCAGACAAAAACCTAGAACGGTCTTGTTTATTCCAATGATGAGGAATCCTACCAGTAACAAGATAGTTCACTATATTAGCAAACCAAGGTAGTTGGGACACACTAAAAAGTTGTTCATCAGGAAAGCTATCCCTCACAGGAGAGGGATCATCAAAGGCATCTACAACTAGCCTGGACAAGTGGTCTGCTACTACATTCTCTGAACCCTTTTTGTCTTTAATCTCTAACCAAAATTCTTGTAACAAAAGGATCCACCTAATCAATCTAGGTTTGGTGTCCTTCTTAGACAAAAGGTATTTTAAAGCAGCATGATCGGTAAATATTACGACCTTAGAACCTAGAAGATAGGATCTAAACTTATCCAAGGCAAACACAATGGCTAACAATTCCTTCTCTGTGGTTGTATAATTCAGCTGGGCATCGTTCAAGGTTTTACTAGCATAATATATGACATGAAGTAACTTATTTTCTCGCTGACCTAAAACAACACCAATGGCATAATCTGACGCATCACACATGATTTCAAAGGGTAGACTCCAGTTAGGAGGTCGGACAATAGGTGCAGTAGTGAGTAACACCTTAAGCTTCTCAAAAGCTTCCAAACAAGCATCATCAAAAACAAACTTGACATCTTTTGCAAGAAGATTGCAAAGAGGTCTAGAAATCAAGCTAAAATCCTTAATGAAACGGCGATAAAATCCCGCATGCCCTAAGAATGACCTAATATCCTTCACGGTTTTGGGAACCGGTAATGTCCTAATAAGGTCAACCTTGGCTTTGTCTACCTCTATACCCTTAGAAGATACGATATGCACTAAAACAATTCCTGATTGTACCATGAAATGGCACTTCTCCCAATTGAGCACTAAATTCTTTTCCTTACACCTAGCCAACACTAAGGTCAAATGGTGCAAACATTCATCAAAAGACGACCCGAACACTGAAAAATCATCCATAAAGACCTCTAAAAACCGTTCTACCATGTCTGAAAATATGCTCATCATGCAACGCTGAAAGGTGGCGGGTGCATTACACAACCCGAAAGGCATGCGTCTATACGCAAAGGTACCAAAAGGACATGTAAAGGTGGTTTTTTCTTGGTCTTGTGGGGCAATATCAATCTGGTTGTAACCAGAGTAGCCATCTAAAAAGCAATAATGACTATGCCCAGCTAATCGTTCGAGCATCTGATCTATGAAAGGAAGGGGAAAGTGATCCTTCCTTGTGACCTTGTTCAACTTCCTATAGTATATACAAACACGCCAACCCGTGGTCACTCGGGTCGGGATCAACTCATTGTTATCATTCTGGACTACGGTAATTCCGGACTTTTTGGGGACAACCTGAACAGGGCTGACCCACTCACTGTCTGATATGGGGTAGATAATACCTGCATCTAACAGCTTAAGCACCTCAGTTCGAACTACTTCTTTCATGTTGGGGTTAAGTCTACGTTGCATCTCCCTAGAAGGTTTGGTTTCATCTTCTAAATGAATCTTATGCATACAAACAGTTGGACTTATACCCTTAATGTCTGTTATTTGCCACCCTAGAGCTTCCTTGTGGTCTTGAAGTACGGTTACTAGCCTATTCTCCTGATCACTTTCCAAGTCAGAGGCTATAATCACAGGCAAGGTTTCAGATGGACCCAAAGACACATACTTCAGGGTTTCAGGTAGTGGTTTAAGGTCCAACTTTGGGGGCACTTTTAGAGACGGAACTAAAGTAGACCTGGTCTCTGGTAAAGGTTCGAACTTAGATTTCCACTTATCAGTATCTAGCAAAGGGGCGGAATCTAGCAAAGCATTCACTTGCTCTATAGTGCTATCATCATCAAAGTCAGACCCAAAATGGAACAAACAATTCTCTAATGGGTCTGTTGTCAACATATTCGGTAATGAATCCTCAACTAAACTATCGATCATGTTCACCTCTTCTATGAATGTATCATCCAGATCAGAGGGGTGCTTCATAGCATTAAAAATATTAAGTTCAGTAGTCATATTTCCGAAAGATAAAGTCATCAAGCCACTTCTACAGTTTATGACTGCATTGGCTGTAGCTAGGAATGTTCGACCCAAAATCACAGGAATCTGGTTTTCTGGGTCTGGGACGGGTTCTGTATCTAGGACAACAAAATCTACTGGATAAATGAACCTATCAACCTCTATAAGAACATCCTTGACAACACCACGAGGGACTTTCACAGACCTATCAGCTAACTGTAAGGTCATCTTAGTCGGTTCCAACTCACCAAGTCCTAACTGGGTATAAACATGGTATGGGAGCAAGTTCACACTAGCTCCCAAGTCAAGTAAGGCTTTCTCAACCTTGTGATTACCTATCATACAGGAAATGGTAGGGCATCCTGGGTCTTTATATTTAGGAACAGTTTTGTTCTGGATGATTGAACTCACATGACTTGCTAAAAAGGCCTTCTTCTGCACACTAAGCTTTCGCTTTCGGGTTAAAAGGTCCTTAAGGAACTTGGCATAAGCAGGGATCTGCCTAATCACATCTAACAAGGGAAGGTTGATGTTTATATGCCTAAAAACTTCCAAAATATCATTGAAATTCGATTCCTTTCTTGATGGAACTAACAGTTGTGGGTATGGGGCCTTGGGCTCAAACTTAGACTTATCAGGGATGACATCAGGCTTTTCAATTACGGGCTCAGTTACCGGCTTAGAGGGTTGAACTACAGTTGGCTCATCATCAGGCATATCTACCTTATTGTCTACAACTTTTCCATTCCTAAGGGTTGTTATCGCATTTACATGCTTATTTGGCGATTTCTCACCATTCAGAGTTACTTCATGAACTCCTCTAGGATTGGTTTGTGTTTGACTAGGGAACGTGCCTTTATCTCTTGCTCCTAATGACTCAGCTATTTTACCCATCTGGATCTTTAAATCTGAAATATCTCTAGAGTTGGTATGCAAAGTGCCACGGACATCTTGCTGAAACGAGAGGGTATTCTGAGTCAACACTTTGAGAGACTCTTCTAAGCTCATGATCTTATCCTCTGAAGGGTTCTGGTACTGAGTAGGGTTCTTAGGGTAACTAAACCCTGGGGGACCCTGGGAATTACTAGCCTGATTTTGTCCTTGGGACCAAGAGAAATTTGGATGTTTACTCCAGCCCGGATTATAGGTGTTGGAATAAGGATCAAATTTCTGACGATTATCGAACCTATTGTAAAGGGCATTGACCTGCTCTTCACCACTCTCTCCTCTCCAGTAAGAGGCGCACATTGAAGTTGAGTATGATGAGTCACCACAAGTCGAACATGACACGGAAGCAAGGTTTCTATTATCTGTCTCTACAAATGGTTTTTGTCTAGACTGACCTAACTCCAAGGCTTCTAACCTTCTCGCTATAGCAGCAAGTTTGGCATTTGAGTCAAAGGTGTCATCTACCCTATTGGCACTACCTCTATTCACTAGGGTATTCCTCAGAGGTTCTCTATAGCATTCCCATTGCTGGGTCTTTTCAGCGATCTCATGCAGAAATTTCATAGCATCATCAACACTTTTGTTATCAAACCCACCAGTACACAATGACTCTACCATGGTCGTCGTTGGATAGTCAAGTCCTTCATAGAGAATCTGGACTAGACGTACCTTTTCGAGGCCATGATGAGGACATTGTGTAAGCAAATCATTAAATCTCTCCAAATACCTATACAAAGATTCTCCCTCTTTTTGCAAGAATGTGTTAATTTCCTGCCTAATAGCTGATGTCTTATGTCTAGGGAAAAACTTATTGAAGAACACAGATGTT
>JAJJMA010276703.1:0-10219 GCA_023529015.1 Papaver nudicaule | reverse complement strand
TGGTTTCCACAAATAAAAGATCCAACTATATATTCATGGTGAACAAAAGATCCAACTATATATTCATGGTGAAGATTGAAAAAAAAAATTCCTCAACAATCTGAGTTTTCAGTGAAAGTTAGGGGGGAAATAAAAAAATTGATTGGAGAACTATCTCTTCGATACACAGTTATGGTTTGGTTTCTAAGAGAAAGTTACTTTTATTTATTTCTCCATTAATAGAGCAGTACAGAGATGGGAGAAGAAGATGAAAAGAATGGAAAGGAAGAAGACGGAATTGTATGGGTCGCCCGATAGTCCAATTAATCTAAGCCGTTTACACTTGTTGGATCATATCGTCGCAGCCGTCCCATAACCTTAGATGTGCGGTCAGAAAACGCTGTGGAAAATTGTCCCTCTAAAAATGTCCCTTGATCCTTCCTCAAATTTAATACTCCACTAGGAAGTAATTTAATTAGGACGAAGAGGAGAATCCTTACATCTTCCGTTAATACAACGCTCTCGATCTTTTTGCTCTCTCTTTCAATCTCTCCTCTCTATTTTCTTTGTCAACTTTCTTCTCTCTCTTTTTTCCCTTCCCAGTCTCTGCTTTGTCGAGGAAGTATGACCAGTTCTTCCGCTCCTTCTCGCAAGGTTTACCATCATCATCATGCCCTAATTATCTTCTAGTTTTTATTATCCTCTAGATCTCTTTCACTTTTTTGTTTTCATCATGATCTAATTTGTCTTTTCTTTTGTAATTTGTATAGGCTGCTCTGAGTAAGATCGCTTCCAGTAGGCTTCAAAAAGAATTGGCAGAATGGCAACTTAATCCTCCCTTTGGATTCACACATAATGTCTCTGATAATCTTCAAAGGTTTGAAAATAACATCAACTTAGGGTTCATCTCTAATCTTGATTTTCTATTCTCTCTTTTTCTTTTTTCTTTGGTTTATTATTATTATTAATGTTATTCTTTTTTGATGAAATAGGTGGGTTATTGAAGTAAATGGAGCTGAAGGAACTTTATATACTGATGAAGTATACCAGCTCCAAGTTGATTTTCCTGAGCATTACCCTATGGAAGCTCCACAGGTGACCAGAACAACAATTTGCCTATTTATGTTTTTCAGGTTTTTTTTTTTTTACTTAATGAAACCTTCTCTTCTTCATTGGATTGGACAGGTTATTTTCTTAAATCCAGCTCCCCTACATCCACACATTTATAGCAATGGCCACATATGTTTAGGTAAAGCTTTTTCCTATTTATGCCTTCTTCTAATTGATCCCTATGTGGGTTAGGTTTATTTCCCCAAAAAACTATCCATCTTTAATTATTTCAATTGCAACTCCTCCCTAGTGAAAACTATTTAAGAAAATGCTTTTTGGTTGCAATCTCAGTAGCGACTACAAAGTGTAAAAAAATCGATGAGTTTAATTTTATTGCATGTTCTACTAACCTTGAATGTTGTAAAAGTAGAATATTGCAATGAATTCACTCACTGAATAAAACTCTCACACTGTACTAAGAGGTAAAGGTTAGTCATTCATGCACCCTGCTGCCAAAAGCATACCGCATTTTTGTCTAATTTGATAAAATTCTCGTTCAATGAATTTTTTGTGGTACTAAAACCCCATTTTGAAAACTGGTTTTGGTGCATGTCAGTTTCTCCAAGCTTCTTCAAGGTATTACTGATTTTATGTCTATGTGGGTGATATCTTTCAAAATTGCTCTGCCTAACCAAGGATGAAACCAATACTGTAATACACATTTACCCATGCAAGGAGGATCAAAAGAAACACTGATTTTACGAGACTGCAATGAGGAAAGAGAATACTAACATTTCTTTCCTTGGCCATACAGGAAATCTATTGAAGTATTTTCCTGAAGGTCTATTAGTATGATTCAAATAAAATACTTAATTTGGCATTAAACTTAGCATATTTCAAGTAAGATGGGTAAACATAGTTTCAGTACACATGAAAGAACTATGTTTAGTCTGAGAGATTTGGTCACTAAAAGTTTCTTGAAAAGAAACTAATATTTTTTTTAAAACTATGTGTTGCTCAAATGTAATTCACTTCTTCTCATGAACGTTGCCAACATATAGAGCGCCTTATCGTCCGAACATAAACTGACAAGCATTTCACAAGCTTCTTTCGAAAGAAGGACGAAGCAAGAGTTATCACAATTTCTTCAAAGTAAGCTCAACTGATATGCTTTTAAACTGACACTTAAAAACTCTTTCTTTGTGCTGTGCAGATATCTTGTATGATTCATGGTCTCCAGCCATGACTGTTAGTTCCATCTGTATAAGTATTCTGTCTATGTTGTCAAGCTCACCTGCAAAGGTATAACTCTAATGATAGTATATTTCCAAAAGCTTACGATCTCACTTTCTTTCTATTTTTATTGGATGGCTCTGACTAGTCTGGTTGGATTTTTGAATTTGTGCAGCAACGCCCTGCAGATAATGACCGCTACGTGAAGAACTGTAAGAATGGTAGATCTCCCAAGGAGACGAGGTGGTGGTTCCATGACGATAAAGTGTAAAACATAGAACAGGTTGAGTCAATCCAAGAAGGTGGATAGACTGCCTACTTCCTTAAACGAGTAAATGAAAAAAGAAAACAAAAAATATAAGAAAAGAGGGATTATAGAGCACCAACCATCTCAGATCCCAATTGCACAGTTGGGTTCCAGAAAAGTTCTATAAATATTGTTACGGATTTGAATTGCATCTAGCATTTGTAAAGGAGAGTTTTTGTTTGCAAATATGTGCTTGTGTGAACAGATGGCTCGGGTGGTGTTCAGGGTTGTTTATGAAGAGTTTGTTGAGACACTGCACCGTAATTTGAGCCTTTTTCCAATTTCTTCTGAGTTTTTCCTTTTTTAGTTGATGTGATTAGTCCCATCGATCTTTTCGTTCCTTTTGCACACCACACGTGCTCACATTATATGCTCAAACGCCCCTTCACAATATATTCTGCCCCAAGTTCTGAATCACTAGATCACCACTGGAATGGGGATAATATATTGATATATATTCTAGGGGATAATAATACTCCCTCCGTTCCACTTTATATGCTATATTAGGGTTTTTTTTATGTTCCAAAATACTTGCTATAGTTTGATATTTTTTCCCACAGTTTTCAACTACATCCTTCCATTTTATCTTGGAAATATAAGTTTTTTTTTTAAATAAACCAAAATAATTAATGTTTGAAGACTTTTATCAAGGGCATGGACGGAAAAAACCCATACCTCTCTCTACTCCTTAATATTTGTGCAAAACCCTATTATAACAACTAAATTGGAACAGAGGGAGTATATATTAGTTCTGGATCCTCGGAATCTTGAGAGTGAGTGAATGTAAGGAGGAAGATGATAATGTAAAGCAAAGAAGAGTTCAAACTAATGAAACGTAGCAAAGAAAGGGAGTGGATTCTCCAATTCTTCTTGTACTTCTTAGTGGTTTTCTTGAGGTCTGGTTCACTTGGCACCACCAGATGAATCCCTGGCCGATCATGTATACCATGTCCCTACTCTTATACTGTTCTTCAGCTTGTTGACTGGCGCTGGGTCTGGTTTTTGTAGGCATTTGTGGTGGGCTACGACTGGGTAGTCACTGTGACATGGCATCATAAACTGTGACATGGCATTTGAGTGTTCCCTTCTTTGAGATGTTTAGGCAAATGTTAGGAGCTGGCTTCTACAATTTCAATTCCAGGTACACATCTGGAAATGTTTCACAACACGTTTCAAAATTGTCGAGTTTGTCTAGTCACGTCCAACAATGGATTAATTTTCTTGCCGACCGAGAAAGAACTAAAAGTTTATGCAGACGCATTTGATAACAGGTTGCAGCGCCTTCAATTACTATCGCGCAACAGACTTGTAAGTATTGATCAAGTTAATCTCTTAACTCACGTACACGTCTATCAATGAGTTATTCTTGTTTGCATTAGGTTTTAATGCTGTAAGCCTGTAATACTTGTTTGCATTAGGTTTCAAAGCCCATTCAAAAATCAATACCCGAGTGTTTTAACAGGTTTAACTGTCTCCAGAAACAACATAATAACGCTATACCTAATACTAAACCTGATCAGCCTATTGAGCTTGAGCCAACAATGTCCGTTTCTTCTCAGGAATTCGTAGTTAATATTGCTTCTGATACCCCATCTATTAAACCACAAACAACAGAGATTGCAAGTACTTCTGATTTACAAATTGTGGATAGTGCTGTGATACAAAAAAAAACAATACAAGAGAACGTGTGAAGAGAAGAATCATATATAATACGGTAGATCAACTTATGGATGCTACAACAAATATTGGAGCAGGATTTGGAGAGAAAGAAGATAGAGCTCGACTGGTTTATGCTGAGATAGTTGCCAAGCATTTAAGAATCAGTGAGTCTAGAATTGACAGCCCATTGAAGAGAATGTTTGATATTTTACAAAGTGAAGACTCAATAGAAGACACAATTGAGAACTCACAGGATAACATCAATATAGAGGAAGGAGGCAACACTGTAAATTTGGATACAGATGGCTTAAATGGATCTTAAAATTCTTGATTGGAATATGAGAGGGTTAACGGCATGGGATAAAATGGATTCTTTGAAGGATTTGATTAAGAAGACTACACCAACAATAGTGATGATTCAGGAGACACACATGATGAAGATAAATGATTACATGATCAAACAAATATGGGGTAATGAACATTATCAATGGAGAGCAATACCATCTGAAGGCTTGTCAGGTGGGGTTCTTACTATTTGGGATGACATTGTGTTGCAATGTATAGGGTCCACACACTTTATCACAGAAATTCAAGAGCAGAATTGAGGATTATGAATGGTATCTCACCAATGTATACTCACCATGTACTTACAATGGAAGATTTGAGTTTTGGGAGGAGCTAGAAGATTTATTTGGATAGGCAACTGAACATTGGTGCATTGGAGGAGATTTTAATGCTACAAGAAGAAGAAGAGAAAGAAACAAACCTGGTGGCTCAAAGAGAGGAAGAACACTCTTCAATGAGTTCATGGAGGAACATAACATTGTAGATTTGCCACTGAATGGTGGAATGTACACTTGGTCTAATATGCAAGCTGATGTTTTGCTTTGCAGACTAGACAGATTCTTAGTGACATCTCTTTTTCAAGAAAAATTTCCATTGCTTACACAAACAGTGCTATCCAGAGCTCTTTCAGACCACTCTGCGTTACTACTTACAACAGCCAACATCAACAGAAAGAGGCCTCCTTTCAGAGTAGAAACATATTGGTTTGATCATCCATCCTTTTTAGCTAATCTGCAAACTTGGTGGGATGCATTAAGATTTGAAGGCTCACCTAGCTATATATTCACAAGGAAGCTCCAGAATTTGAAGTTCTTTCTTAGAAGATGGGCTAAAGAAACGTATGGTAAGATGGAAGAAAAGAAGCAATTACTCACAGAAAAAATAGATGATTTGAATCTTATGGAAGAGCAAGGTGGACAGTCATCAACACAATTCGGTGAAAGAGTGGATCTTAGAGCACAATTAAAGCGAATTAATTTAGATAATGCTAGAAAGTGGATGGTCAGAGCAAAGACACAACATTTTAAGGAAGGTGATGCATGTACACAATACTTTCATACTTTAGCTAATGGAAGAAGAAGGAGAAACACAATACAAAAGCTAGTTATTAATGGGCAAGACAACTTTTGTCAAGCTGATATTGAAGATGAAATCTCTTCTTATTTCAAGAAATTCTTTCAAGACAATCATCCACATAGACCTCAATTGAAGGATATACATTTCACCAAAATTTCAGAAGAAGAAAAGAGTTGGCTGGAAAGAAATATCACTGAAGATGAGGTTTGGAGTGTAATTAAAGCCTTCAAGAAGAATAAATCCCCTGGACCATGTGGCTACAACATGGATTTCTATAAAGTGGCTTGGATGGTGATAAAAGAAGACTTTATGAAGGTGGTGCAAGAATTCCAACTTCGAGAAGGAATGGAATGGAGAACAAATTGTTCTTTCATTAGCCTCATACCTAAAGTAGAGCAAGTTGGGAAACCTCAAGACTTCAGACCCATAAGCTTGGTAAGTAGCATGTACAAAATCCTCTCAAAAATTCTTACTCAAAGATTCAAAACTGTGCTACCTAAGCTAATTTCATAAAATCAAGGGGCCTTTATTAAAGATAAACATATATTAGATAGTATTCTAATTGTCGGTGAGCTGTTGGATGCAAGATTTAAGAGTGGTAAACCTGGAATCATGTGCAAACTAGACATCCAGAAAGCATTTGACAATGTCTCATGGCATACAGTGAGTCATATTCTCAAAGCATCAGGATTTGGGTACAAATGGGTTAACTGGATCATGTGGTGTGTTACGTCAGCCCAACACTCCATACTGATTAATGACAGCTCAACAAGGAAGTTTAGTCCACAAAAGGTTTGAGACAAGGAGATCCCTTGTCTCCATTCTTGTTCATTTTGGTGGCAGAAATCTTTAACAAGTTAATGAAGAAAGCAATGGAGCTTAACATGATTTCTGGATTTTCGGCCAGCAGTGAGGTACAAGTATCCCACTTACAATATGCTGATGATACACTTGTTTTTATCGATGCAACTGAAGAGGAAGCTGAAAGTTTACTCATCATACTTCAAATTTTTGAAGCCATTACTGGATTGCCTGTTAACCTCACAAAGAGTGCTGTAATAAGTATTGGGGCTGATCATAAGGTTAAGGAAATTGCAGATATACTGAACTGCAAGATATAAAAGCTTCCATTTAAGTATTTGGGACTTCCAGTTGGTGCCACATGCAAAAACATCTCAATATGGGACAGTGTGGTGGAAAAATTTCAGAAGAAATTGGCTATGTGGAAGAGAAAATTTTTCACAAAAGCTGGAAGAATAACACTGATTAAGAGTACATTATCTAGCATTCCAGTTTACTTCCTATCTATATTCCCAATGCCAGTGAAAGTGGAAGAGAAATTGGAAAGGATAATGAAGAATTTCCTTTGGGGTTATCTGATGAGAAAAGAAAGATACACTGGATTGCATGGGAGAAAATTTGCAGGCCAAAGAAGCAAGGTGGAATGGGTGTAAGGTGTCTCAGATTAGCTAATAGAGCCTTATTAGCAAAATGCACATGGAGATATACTAAAGAGAAGAAACAATTATGGAGAAAAGTCGTTCAACACAAAATGAAAGGAAGAGAAGAGGAGATATGGGTGAAAGACAACTCTGAACCATATGGCAGAAGCATTTGGAAAGGCATTCAACAAATGAAATATATTGTGCAAGGGGTGTACGAGTAGAAAATCTGCATAGGTACTCAAGGAGCCATATCCATCAGATCTACTCATACATACAATTTAGTTGAGATTCAATGGCGCGAAGACCTCAAGAACAATACCGAAGGTAATCAGAACAGTAATTTAAGACTGAAAATATATAACATCAAAGGCTAAATGTATAAATATTTATCTGTATTCCAATGTTGAGATTACATGAATATAATCCTAAGGAACCAGAGGAGATACAGACCTAATCTCACTCTTGCCGCTTAGGTTCAACCCAGAGAGAATCCAACCCCTACAATGTTTTCCAAGCTCGCCTTATATAGGCCGAGCTTGGGTGGTTTACAGCTAATAAAGACAAAAGACTCAATCGTGGTGGTGTCAGCTCCTGTCGAGTAAGGCGGTTTATTCGCTGGCGATCCGAGGTTGAGTCTGGGACTTCGGTCCTTTGACATGGTCCGAATCCTTTCCTTCCGAGTCTTTACTTCGCTCGTCTGCAACCTCCTTCTCCTTTGGTCTAGTCCGAGATCTCGTTGTCGATCCTCTCGGTGTGGTTTGGCTTCTTGGATGCGAGACACGTGTTCCGAGGGGTTTTTACCCCCTACAAATGTGATCCTACGTCTCTTGGCTCCCGCAGAAACCTACGTACTTGATTCCCCTAGCTGACGTCCTTTACAGGCCTAGCAGTTGCTCAACTTCCCTTCGTGAAGACTAGCGCTACCCTGCCTCTAACAGGACGTCCTAAAAGTATCCAAGTAATTAATCGAGAATACGATTGTTATTTTCTTTAGACTTAAAGTCAAGGTTAATGGAATCTGTTTTGTTGAATAGGGCTTATTGATCTAGCCTAAACAACTTTACCTCCTAAAACTAGACGAACTTAGTATTAAACCTAGTTCGTGAATCTGCGTTACGGAACTTCTAGGGTTTATGATACAAGATCTACCTTACGAAGTTTCTATCAAATCTTGTTCGTGATAAGATTGAAAATATTCAATCGACCCAAGATACAGGATCAAGAATTTTACTTCCGACCCGTGCTTCACGATCCTCAAGTGAAGTCTTTCAATAGTCGTAGTCCAAAAGGACTTCGAGATGACGACCAACCTTTATGCAAGGATACACAGATGTGTAGAGGATTGAAATTGTATCTTGCAGAAGGTCATCTATTTATAGTGATCACCAAGGGAGGCTTTGCTTAAAAGTTAAGCAACCTTGAGTAGGGCTCAAGCAAGTTCCGGAACTAGGAAAGTCCATAGCTTGAATACCCATTCTCAATCTTCTTCTAACTTTGGACTAAGCCAATAGTTAAAGAGGACTCAACCTTGATTGAAGGTTTGCGACTTCTGGTCCAAAACTTGTTTGAACATCGCTTGGATTAAGTAGTTGAATTCCATGGGCCAAGTAATGACGAGTCCGAAAACTAATCATGTTTAGACCGAAACTTCAAGATATGAAAGTTGAAAGTTTTCCTTGGCTTATATGTACGCGTTCATAGAGCTGTCTATTGGAGTTTAGGAGAATTCATGAGAAATCAGTGAACTCGTATGTACGCGTTCATACAGACCCGCTCGTTCTCAGGAATGCCTTAAGCAACACATGTACGCGTTCACCGTTGACGTGATTTTAAGAGACAATCCAACATACTCTACCTATACATATTTTCACGGATGTGACAAATGCAAAGGAGAAAATCCTAGAATACCTTCGGATCTTATAAACAACATCATAGACTATTGATATGATGGAAATGGCAAATGCGAAACATGGAAAGGAAAACCTTTCTAACCTTTATCAAGGACATTATGATTTATCAAGTAGTAAGCTCTGGTCTTCGTCTTCATCGGTCTTCGTCTCAATTACCTAAAACTATCCTAGTCCGAGGTTGTAGAGTAAACTTATCAAGGATTGTGTTTTTGTCAACTAAACTTAACAACTGACTTGAGATAGCAATATCAGTGGGTTCAACCGAGCAATGCTCTAACAATAATATTAAGATTTCATGTTTAAATTATTTCCATAATCTTTGTTTTTTTGAAGTTGTTGATAATTATGATAATAGGTGGAACCTTATATGTATGTATGGTGCTACTTCAGTACCTCTTAAATATAATCAATGGGATATAATAGAGTCTTTTGGTCAGAACAACAATAACCCATGGATTATTGTTGGAAACCTAAACTTTATCCTCCATGTTCAGGAAAAACAAGGAGAAAATGAATGCACATCTAGTGCGAATAAATACATACATGATTGTATTCAAAACTTAAGTCTTATTGATTTGAGGTATCAAGGAATACCTTTTACGTGGTCTAGCAATAGAGAGGGGAAAGAAAATATAAAGGAAAGAATTCATAGAACTCTTGCATCTACTGAATGGGTTAGGTTATATCCCAATGCTATAGTAAAACATTTGGTCAGAGTGGGCTCTGATCACACACCTATAATGTTGATCTCAAAACCTATTGCTAAGAAAGTCAGTAGACCTTTTAGGATACTTAAACCTTGGATTGAACATGAAGATTTTAAAAGGGTGGTGTCATGTACCTAGCATGACATGAACTGTAATTCCCTCTTGTTGGCGGGCTACCCTTTTGAGTGATGTTAGTAAGACAGTGGGTGTCCTTAGCATTTTCTATTTTTCCTTTATTTCCTGTAACCGTTCGATGGGTAGTTGGTTAGGTCTTGATGTACGCCACGTGTCGGCTCGAGTCTGGCTCCCTAGCCAATTCTGTTAGCCTATTTAATCGAGTCTGTTGTGGGACTTGAATGTCAATTCGGAATTTATCTAATTTGCAGAGAACATTTGTTCTTCTCATTTGGGTTCTTTGCTCTTGTAGCTTAGAAATTAGGCTTGAATCCTTGTGATTCAAGAGGTTACTCTCTACTGATTGTTGAACTGTTATGTGAGAACATAACA
>JAJJMA010276672.1:0-15600 GCA_023529015.1 Papaver nudicaule | reverse complement strand
TGCAGATTATTGTAACACCAACTCACAGAATCTCAAGAGGGATTGCTAAGCGCACTCCATTCATACCACCAAAGGATGGAATCAAGTATCAAGATGAAGAGGAGAATATAGAGACTACTGAAGATGTTGAGATGTCGGATTCTGTCAATGCAAGAGCAAGAAAAAGACCCAGAGCTACTACAACTAGGGATGTTGGAGATACACTCACCTCTCCTGGGATGAACAACCAAAATGAACTCGCATCAGTGGCAAATGCCTTGCAGAGTGCTCAAGTTGTGGTAAAGTTCAATCATGAAATGCAAGCCAATGGGAGTCCTAAGGTAAAACTAAACCATAAACAAGATTTCCTACACTGCATTTTTAAATTTCAACTCTATCACAGCTTTTATTCTATTTTTAAGCTCCTGAATTTTAAGCCCACATCAGTTAGGCCTAATTTATGTTTGTCTCATAATCTTCTTCACAATAATTGGTGTTTATTACACAGTTTTAAATTTCATCTGCATAATCATTGCGTAAAATTCCAGGTTTATTCAATACATTCATACATCATAAAGTCCTATCATTTGCATGTTAGTAGTACTACAATCATTAATACCACAATTAATACTGTCTTTAATACTTTCAAAGTGCATGTATTTTGGCGGAAAAAAAGTTTTCATATCATCTCATTCAGCACCACTAGGGTTTCATTAATAACTACAGAGCTCATATACTATGAACTAGCGGGATATACATCATTAATCAGGATTGAAGGGCATACCAGTTACATTAGAAAGTCCGATTACGCAGAAAACATGAAAATATTAGCTTGGAATTGCCAAGGATTCAATGATAGGAAAACTAGAAATCATCTAAAGGATCTCCTATACCTATATAATCCAGATGTAGTATTTCTAAGTGAGACGAAGATAGATACTGATAAGATAAAACAACTGATTAGGCCCTATAATTACCCGAATAATGAATTTGTACACTCAAAGGGTCTTGCAGGAGGTTTAGTCTTAATGTGGAAGGATGGGTTTAACTTTGAAATTATGCAAACTTCTTCAAACATGATTCACTGCATATTCAAAGAAAACCCCTCCAAACTTGAAGTTTGTCTATCTTGTGTCTATGGCTCTACGTATTATAATGAGAGAAAAGAGCAATGGAGCTATATCAGAGAAATGGGGGACGAAATGAACCTGCCATGGTTCTTATTGGGAGACCTGAATGTTACTTTTGCTTCCTCGGAGAGAATTAACTATGGAGCTACCACCTCAAGCAACTCTCCAACTGCTAATCATACTCCTCAGTCGGTTTTGGACGATATTCAAGATGCAGGTTTAGAAGATCTTGGTTATATTGGTAAGCATTTTACATGGAAAAGCAACAACAGTGGCACAGGAAGAAAGCAAGCACGATTAGATAGGGCAATGGTGAATGGTGAAAGCAGACTACACTTCCCGGATGCTTCTTTGTTCCATTTTCCACAAGTGGGTAGTGACCATACACCAATACTACTTGATACTGAGGGTGCAAAGATTACCTACAGACGCGGTTGGAAATATTTTCAGTGTTGGGAGAGAGAAGCAACATTTAAACAACAAGTTATTACTTCATGGAAGAAGTTCATTGATGGGTCAGTGGCATATCAAGTGGCTGGTAAGTTGATCGAAGTTCACAAGGAAAGAATTGGCTAGGTGGAACAGAGAGAAGTTTGGAAATATACAGCTGAATCTCAAACAATTACATGACAAGCTAGATGTAATACAACAGCAACCAAGCACAGACACAATCACATCTGAAGCCAAAGAAGTGCAATTGGAGATTGAGAAATGGCAGCAGATACATAATGACTTCTGGGGACAAAAATCCAGAGATGAGTACTACAAGGAAACAGATAGAAACACCAAGCATTTCCACACAGCTGCAAATAGAAGAAGAAGCAGGAACAACATCTCAGCTCTTAAAGATGCAGGTGGTGAGTGGTGTTCAGAAAGAATTGAACTGGAAAATCTATTAACGTCTCATTTTCTGTCCATTAGCAATACGACTAACCCGCCTCCAAGTGAAGCAGTGTTGCAATGTATTCCTGAGTACATAACTAGCCAGGAGAATGAAGAGCTGACGAAAGTTCCAGATAATGAAGAAATTCTTGCAGTATTGAAGAGCATGAAGCCATGGAAAGCTCCAGGGCCAGATGTCTTCCCTCCCGGGTTTTTTCAATCGCATTGGGATGTTGTTGGAGATGACATGTGCGAGATGGTTAAACAATTCTTCAATACCGGTTACATTCTTAAAGAACTTAATGAAACCAACCTTACACTGATACCAAAAGTCAAAAGTCCACAAACTCCAGCTGAATTCCGTCCTATAGCATTGTGCAATACCACATACAAGTTAATATCAAAGATGATGTCTACGCGTATGAAGAAGGTAATGGAGAAGATAATATCACTACTGCAAGCAGCCTATGTGTCCGGAAGGCAAATAAGTGATAACATTCACTTAGCACAGGAGATCATACATACAATGAAGTATAAAAACAAAAAAATGCAAGCATGGGTTGTTCGCATTGAAGCTAGACATGTCAAAAGCATTTGACAGACTAGAATGGAGTTTTGTGTTAGAGGTTATGTCAAAGATGGGATTCTCAGCTCAATGGTGTAATTTGGTGCAACAGTGTATTAGTACAACTAGGATTGCAGTTGTATTCAATGGATCTCCATGCGAACCCTTTATTCCTACAAGGGGTATTCGACAAGGAGATCCACTCTCCCCATATCTGTTTATTATAGTCATGGAAGCGCTATCAAGAATGCTATCAGAGACAGAGAAGAAAAAGCTCATTCAAGGAATCAAGATTGCGAGAAAAGCACCACCAGTTTCACATCTACTGTTTGCAGACGATTGCTTGCTGTTTGCAAAGGCTGATACAAGAAATGTCAACAATCTTTTAAAGGTAATTGAAGAATTCAGTAGAGCTTCAGGACAGACAATAAACTTTGATAAGTCAAGTGTCTTCTTCAGTAGCAACATGCAACAAAGAAAAATGGTGGAACTAGCTGACAAGTTGGATGTCCAGAGAATGAGATCAAATGAACGGTATTTAGGCATGCCACTGATTCTGGGAAGGGCAAAAACACACTCATTCTATAACTTGGTAGACAACATGAACTCAAAGCTTGCAACATGGAAAAGAAAAACTCTAAACCCGGCTGCAAGAACTACCCTTATAAAGCATGTACTGAATGCAGTACCGGTACATTCTATGAGCTGCTTCAGGATGACTGACCATATAATCAGCAAATTGAACTCGATTCAGACTCAGTTTTGGTGGGGTAAGGAGAAAGGTAAAGGAATCTGTCTAACTTCCTGGAAAAAATTATGTTTACATAAACAATATGGCGGTCTGGGATTCAGAGACATGAAGACTCTAAACAGTGCACTGCTAGTCAGAGCTACTTGGAGAATCTGTTCAAACACAGATAAGCTATGGGGACAAGCATTGAAGGCTAAATATTTCCCTGATGTACATCTTCTGCATTCTAAGCCTAAAAAGAAATCTTCATGGGCATGGAAAGGCATAAAAGATAGTATCCAATTTGTCAGAGTAAACAGTTACTGGAAAATTGGGACAGGAGAAAATGTCTACATATGGAAAGACAGTTGGATTATAGGACTTGATAATCCCCCTGTACCTTTAGCTAATAACTTTACAGGGTATGTGTGGGTGAACAGCTGATAGATGAGCAGACTAAACAATGGAGGACGGATATCCTGGTTCAACTTTTTGATGCAAGCACGATGCAACTTATCAGGGCAATGAGGCTTCCACAACATGGTAAAGATAGATTGATCTGGAAATTGACCAAGCACGGGAATTTTACATTGAAATCTGCATATGCAAAACTCCATGAAGAGAATTTCCAACATATACAACAAAGCAAGCTAATCTCAGGAACTGAACTGGAATGGAAAGAGATTTGGGGCATTCAAACTTGGCCAAGAGTCAAGTTATTTCTTTGGAAATGCCTAAGGAATATTCTGCCAACAAGAAATAGGGTTGCAGCTGTGTTGGATCATGTTAATTCCATTTGTCCTGTATGCAAAAATGCGGATGAATCTACTGAACATCTTCTGTTCAAATGTGAATTCTCTGTGGCAGTATGGAGGTTAATCCCAGGAGGAAGTGTCATCCTGAACTCTACTAAAGATCGATTGGTAGATATGTTACAATAATGGAAAACAGTGTTAGCTGGAGAAGACACACAGGGGCAGGAAGGTTACAGATTGAGGCTCTTCCTTATCACTTCATGGATGCTATGGAAGGAAAAATGTGCAGTGGCATTTCAAGAGAGTCATGCAGACCCGAAAGTGTGTGCTGATAAAGCCATCCATTTTCATCAGTATATGGAAAATCTGACAGACAAGGATGTGGAGAATAGAACACCAAATATATGCACAAAACAACTACACTGGAAATCACCATTAAATCCTTTTGTTTCTGTCACATGTGATGCATCCTTCTCAAAGGAAACTAAGCTTGCAGGTTTAGGACTAATACTACGTAATTGTGCAGGTCAATTCCTCTGGTGCAGAGCAAGGTTCCTTGGAGCAGTGGCAAGCGTGGAGAAGGCAGAATGCCTAGCGATCTATGAGGCTGTCGCATGGTGCTGGGAGTTGGGACTTAAAAACGTGCACTTCGAAACGGACCTGAAGGGAATATAGGAATTCTTAATGGGAGCACGAGCAATATATCTTGGGATAATGAGGATGTACTTATGGATGCGGCAGTAAAGCTCAGAGATTTTTCCAATTGGAGATGTTCATATCTCAATAGAGATTGTAATAAGCCAGTACATGAACTGGCAAACTATAGTAGGAGATTTAGAGAGTCATCAGAGTG
Source organism: Papaver nudicaule (assembly GCA_023529015.1). Classification (NCBI taxonomy): domain Eukaryota; kingdom Viridiplantae; phylum Streptophyta; class Magnoliopsida; order Ranunculales; family Papaveraceae; genus Papaver; species Papaver nudicaule. The sequence continues at coordinate 10,706 of JAJJMA010276672.1, read as the reverse complement.
GTTAAATGGCCCACCTGAGTTTATTTCCAGTTTTATAATGTCGGACATGATCACGGATAATTCTTCCGTCAGTTAAATAATAAACATCCCTTGCATAAAAAAAAAATAAATAAATAAAATAAAAAAATAATCAAGTTTACCTTCTCAACATATTATTAGTGATTCGAGATGAATGACTAGTCCAAGTCCAAGACACCTAATTACGCCCACAGATAATCAGTCCAAGACACCTAATTACACCCACAAATAATCAGTAAATCCGGATCTAATTTACTAATGCTTCTCAAACAATATCTTTCCACGGTTTAAAATAACTATAAAAGGACTTGCATACAACATACATTTCTATTATCAGTACTGTTCAGACTCGACAATGCATATAGTATCGAAGAAATCTATTAAATACGCAGTGGTAATGGTTCATTTCGCAGTAGCATACCAACATTATCTTTCTGTTAATTTCCTAACGTAGTAAAATAAGTGTTGTTCTTGATGTTACATTTCAGGTGGATGCATTCACAGATAGGGCATTCAAAGGTAACCCGGCAGCCGTGTGTTTGTTGGAAGCAGGAGATAAAAGAGATGAGGAGTGTTTTCTAGGGGTTGCCAGAGAGTTTAATGCTCCGATAACATGCTACTTGACTAGAGTTCTTTGTGATGATGATGACGACGACGACGATAGTTGTGATAATTCCGAATATGATCACAAGAAGTATAATCCTGTTTTCAACATCAGGTGGTTCACTACTGTTGCAGAGGTAAATCCTACGAGTAATTTAGTTTATGTACATGCATTAACATATTACGCACAAATTTCATAAATTTCCCCTTGGTTGTCGATCCTCATACAACCCGTTCGTTTGTATTTACAGGTTGACATATGTGGACATGCAACCATGGCAGCCGCACAATTTCTGTTTACATCCAGTTTAGTAAAATCAAACGTAATTAAATTTGTCGGACTATCTGGAAGTTTAACTGCTAAGAAATGTCCTGCCCGGAAAAGTGATCAGGATATGTTAGATGGATCAAAGATTTTGAGCAATGGTATTCAAGGCGAGGAAGATAATCGTTGTCGGGATCCAGAGGACTTCTTCATTGATTAGATCTCCCTACCACTACACTGGTGGAATGCGATCCACTGGAGATACCTTCCATACCACAAACACTAAATGGTGCATCTGTTCTTAATATAAAGAAAACAGCTGCTTTCGGCGACCTAATTGTACGTTAAATCTATAGGAATTTCGCATGATTTCGATATATATTTCTTGCTTCAATTTAGAATTTGGTGTACTACCATATTACTGACATGTGTATTCATTTTTCTTTTGTGGTAGATTGAGGCCTCATCAGGACAAAATGTCATAGACTTGAAGCCAAACTATGACGAGTTAAAAGGGTGGACAGGAGGAAGAGGAGTCGTTTTTACAGGCAAAGCTCCTCATGCATCTGGTTTGGATTTCATCTCTCGGTTATTCTCTCCGAATCTCGGTGTCGACGAGGTAATTGACATGCAACATTATCATAAGATATATGTCATCTAATTTTCATACCCCAGAATTGAAACCATTCTAATTTCATTTCTGCCAACCTCTACAGGATGCTGTTTGTGGGAGTGCCCACTGTGCCTTGGCACCTTACTGGAGCAAAAAGTTGGGAAAATCTGATTTTCTTGCTTACATGGTATTATCTCCCTCCCTGTCTTTGTCCTTCGCTCTAGACCGTACATTCATACATAAACTAACGATTCAAGTTACATTTTTCGCGTTAGGCATCTCCAAGAGGAGGAGTATTGGATCTCCACTTAGATAAAGAAATTCAAAGGCTAAAGATCAGAGGAAAAGCTTTTGTTGTCAAGGAGGGCGCTTTACTTGCTTGATAAGTTCTATCGTCATATCCAAAGCGAGATTTTCGCCAAACTCTTTCGTTTTGGGCCTCCAAAGCCAGAGTCTATTTTGGTCACCGTTGAGTGGGAGTGGACACTGTGCCTTGGCACATTGCAATTTATTTTGAGTGTGATTTACCAAAAAATAGTTCGTACATGTTAGGGATATTCCCAAGTGTGAGGTGTCTGCAAGTGTACATGTTCATGTTGTATTCGGTTCATTGATTTAACTGTTCAGAAGTTTATTGAGGTTATTGCCAAGTTGCCAACCCTAATTGAAGATAAATCTTCAATCCCCAAGCAAGCCCGGCCCAGCTCCTGGTTAAAATTAGAAATTGCTGGAACATGGAAGTCTCCCTAAAAACGTTTCCCATAGGTATTCACTGTATTTGGGGCATATGGAAAAAAAATTCATAGCATACTGGAATCCTCTCTACCAATAGCCCTTTTATCAATCAATTTTTCATAATGGCAACTCGGCACCCCCTATCAATCATCATAGGTAGTAAAATACAAGTTATAAAAAAGAAAAAGAAAGAAAAGTAGTGAATCAGAAAAAGGAACTTTCACGCACGACCCGAAACCCAAGTTTTGTGATGAAGCTCTTAGAGAGCCTATTAGTTCTGGCCCACTGGATTTCGTTTGCTACTTGTGCCGCCTGTTATGTCATATATCCACAGCTAGTTAGAAGTGTATTGTCTACAGAAAACTATCCTGAATTCGTGCAGAGTCTCTGAAAGAGAGCTATGATTATACAGCAAGCTAGGGCATGTAACATTTCATTACATCATCAGACATGGACATATAATTTAGGGGAGAAAAAACAAAGATAAATGTGTAATGTTTATGTTATGATTATACAGCAAGCTACATCACATTATAAATACACTGCCATCTACATCCTAGCAACACTAACATTACATACGATATCTATATAATAAGATTGAGACTGGCCCAGTCACTGTTAAGAACCTAGTGTTTGTACCATAGTATTTTGGCGCCCTATTATTGGCTAAGAAGTGCAACACAGGTGCCCAAACACTTAGTATGGCTAGACAACCATGATATGGGGTGGAAACCTTGGGGAAGAGAAACCAAGTAGCTGCCACGTCAGCACTACCGGATGCCACCTCAACTGCCACGTCAGCAAACTGATGACGTGGCATAGTGCCACGTCAGAACCATGTAGCCACCGCAACTGCCACGCAAGCAAGACTGATGACGTGGCATCTTGCCACGTCAGCACGAATACCAGTCAGCTACACATTTATTGACACGTGGTTAGACAGGCCACAGACACGTGGCTAGACATAGCCGGCGGCCGAAGCCGGCGGCCTTCGGTGTGACACGTGTCAGCCGTTTTACAAATCCGAGTCAACCCGAGTTGACTCGGCCGGTCCGGTTCACCTGTTCGGGTCCGATCCTGTCCACCTGCCCGACCCGTCCGGCCCGACCCGTTTCGGTCTGTTTTTGCATATGATCTCTTTTGGTCTTCTTTTGGCCCTTTTGCAGGCAGCCCTCCAGTCCACTTGCGCGACCCATAGCCTGCAGGTCCATAGGAATGTTATGGAGACTTCCGGAATATTCTGGAAGACTTGGAGTCCAAGTTCTGGAGATTTCTGGACTAACCTGGAATACTTGGAATCCAAGTAATTACAGTGTTTCCATAATTCGGAATTAGTTTTTGACCTAACAACCGGCCATATAAATAGAGGGGTCTGGATCACCAAAAGGTACGCAATTTTTCTCATACACATTCGCCTGTGTAAAACACCTACTGACTTTAGCATCGGAGGGTTTTCTGCAGGTACACCCCCTCTCTTTCAAATCCAGTTCCTGTGAAGATCGAAGACTGCAATCCAGGGATCCAGGTTTACAGTTTCTGCGTTCTACATCAACAGTAATTGTGTTTGTGCTTGAATTTTATATTCGGGTACAATCATTGGCGCCGACTAAGGGGAGTTCGATAAACCCTAGATGGCGCCGACTGATGGTAATATGGTGATTGTTCACATTTTATGATCCGATGGCTACCTATCAGGAATTGGACTGGGATACGCATGAGTTTTGGATATGGCTGGACAAGCTATTGCCTGAGCATAGAAATCACAAAGCAGTTAAGGACATGGGAGCTACAGTAGGAGAAGTCATAGCTATTGATCCTCCCACTGGAAAACCAGCAGCAGGAGAATGCTTCAAAGTTTGTGTTAGGATAAATTTAAGTGCACCATTACTGAGGGGCGCATTAATTGGCTAAGACTAGAGCTAAAGTGACCAGGTGGTATCGATTCTTCTATGAAAAGCAACCACACCGAATATGTAAGGAATGCTATGTAATCAAGCATGACAGGAAGAAATGCAAAGACAACAAACAGAGGATGGAAAAACAACAAGAAGAGCCAAGACAGTTTGGTCCAATTACTACAGCTGCAAAACAAAACAATTTGCAGATTATTGTAACACCAACTCACAGAATCTCAAGAGGGATTGCTAAGCGCACTCCATTCATACCACCAAAGGATGGAATCAAGTATCAAGATGAAGAGGAGAATATAGAGACTACTGAAGATGTTGAGATGTCGGATTCTGTCAATGCAAGAGCAAGAAAAAGACCCAGAGCTACTACAACTAGGGATGTTGGAGATACACTCACCTCTCCTGGGATGAACAACCAAAATGAACTCACATCAGTGGCAAATGCCTTGCAGAGTGCTCCAGTTGTGGGAAAGTTCAATCATGAAATGCAAGCCAATGGGAGTCCTAAGGTAAAACTAAACCATAAACAAGATTTCCTACACTGCATTTTTAAATTTCAACTCTATCACAGCTTTTATTCTATTTTTAAGCTCCTGAATTTTAAGCCCACATCAGTTAGGCCTAATTTATGTTTGTCTCATAATCTTCTTCACAATAATTGGTGTTTATTACACAGTTTTAAATTTCATCTGCATAATCATTGCGTAAAATTCCAGGTTTATTCAATACATTCATACATCATAAAGTCCTATCATTTGCATGTTAGTAGTACTACAATCATTAATACCACAATTAATACTGTCTTTAATACTTTCAAAGTGCATGTATTTTGGCGGAAAAAAAGTTTTCATATCATCTCATTCAGCACCACTAGGGTTTCATTAATAACTACAGAGCTCATATACTCTGAACTAGCGGGATATACATCATTAATCAGGATTGAAGGGCATACCAGTTACATTAGAAAGTCCGATTACGCAGAAAACATGAAAATATTAGCTTGGAATTTCCAAGGATTCAATGATAGGAAAACTAGAAATCATCTAAAGGATCTCCTATACCTATATAATCCAGATGTAGTATTTCTAAGTGAGTCGATTTGCATCATAAGGCTCTGAGGATCGGGCGATGAAACTGAGTTAACTCAGTCATCAATTTTTCTAATCTTCTACAGAAACATTCATAGATTCATCACAGTTTCATGATTAAGATAGTGCATATCATCATTGCATAGTGCATAGAAACCATTAGTTCTTCTTTTGAAAGCTTCTGAAATCATTTTATGAAAAGTTTCTTGTGAATCGGTCATTTTAAATTAGTTTTTGAGATGAGTTTTTAGCAAAACAATAATGCATAATTTTCCCATTACTCATATCAGTATTTCCTAGAACAAAACATCTTAATCTCGCAGCCTGATTTGTAAACCTAGTTGTTTGGAGTTTTTCATCATCTATGTCTAACTAAAACCTCATTTCTTCCTTTGCGTTTGCAGGTTGTTCGTAACCTTTCCTAATGGCGTTTGCCTTACACCCATTAATGGTGTTTGCCATACATCCACTACTGGCTATTGCGTTTGCAACCATTGTTCAACTGGCATTTGTTTTGATGCTAAGATGCTTGCTCAATCGGGTTTCCGGAGTTGTGCAGAGGATGATCGTTGTTCTTCTATCATCAACTGAGTTGTGGAACCGATCCGGTCAATCAATCTCCCCCCATTATCGCAACTTTCAAAATTCAAAAAGTTGTTTCAAAATAAGGAAACGTCATAAAGTCTCCTGGGTTTTAGGATTCCTATTCTGTTATCTCATTACTCCGTATAATATATTCTTCTCAGAAAATCCAGGGATATCAAATCATCCGTGTAACCCTAAACCCACAACTTGGAAAACCTTTATATCCCCTCATAACCATAGTTTCTTTGGAAAACTTCAACAGCCGCACATAAACCCTATTTTCAATATGGAGGTGTCTGGAACTTCTGCAACTGCTAACCCTAAAGGTGTAAACCAAATAACTGAGAAACTACAAGATACATCACTGGAGGTAGAGCAGAAGGAAACTGGTTTGGTAACCTATACAGAAGATACTGAGGAGGAAGAGGAAGAAGTGGAGACTCAACTCATAGGAAAAATCATGTCACCAGTAAGACTGAATGAAAGATTTGTAAAAAGACATCTGAAAATAACATGGCCTTTCATTCCTGAAGATGAGGTATCAGTCCTGGAAGTGGATCGCAATATCTTGGTTTTTACGCTGAAGAAACTAAGTGCTGTCAACTCAATCTTTGAAGAGAGACCATGGTCATTAGATGGTCACTTACTAACTGTTCAATTATATGATCCCACAGTTCCATATAATGAACTGAACTGGGATGTTCATCCTTTCTGGATATGGCTCAAGATGCTGCTACCGGAACACTTCAATCAAAAGGCGGTGAAGGAAATGGGAGAAGTCATGGGGGAAGTAATAGCTGTAGACCCACCTGAAGGGCTGCCTGAAACAGGAGATTGTTTTAGGGTGTGTGTGAATATCAGATTAACTAATCCAATGATGAGAGGTGCACTTGCCATCACTGCTGCGAAAACTACAAAGTGGTACAAATTCTTTTATGAGAGGCAACCAACTAAGATATGCAGAGAATGTTATGTCATCATTCCTCACAGTAAATCTCAATGCAAGAAGAATGTGGACTTACTGAATGAGCTCCAAGACAAACCTAGAAGATTTGGTGATATGATGATGCCGAAGATAAGGCCCAATGTAGCCATGATCCCAATCATAAAACCTAAGAAATCATCTGCTAAATATACACCATTCATTCCCCCAAAGGATGGTATTAGGATTGTGGAGGAAAACTCTGGAGAAGAAGAAGTTACTAATATGGAGGAAGATGTAGAAGCTGCAAGACTGGGTAAGAGGTCAAGGACTACCACTAGCTCAAACTCTGGAAGCAACGTTCAAATGCACAACTCTGAGAGAGCATCAGCATCTACTACAATGGTTACAGCCAAGGATGTGAGTGTAGCTTACAGAAAGGGGGGAACAACGAGCCTAGCAAGGGGAGATCAGGTATCAAATTATTTGCCATTTAACTGTTATTATTACTCATTATTTACAAATTACTACAAAGCATATTTTTCAGTATCAGATCTAAAGTTCTGCATTAATCAATATAGATTAGCATTGAATGATTTTACTACTCATTTAAGTTCTATAGATCATTTAATAGGTGCATTTATTGATTTGAATCATAAGAAACCAGAGATTAGGCTAATCATTACATTAAATCATCAATTAAGTTTATCTCCAGCATTAAATACGTTTACTCATCAACTGCATACCGTGTTCACTTCTAGGACAAGCATTCATTGTAGGAAAAATCAATCATTAAGTAATAGTTCATTTAAGTTAGTGTGGAACATGAAAATATTGTGCTGGAACTGTCAGGGATTTGGGGGAAAAGACACAAGAGACCATCTTAAGTATCTAAACAATCTCCATGCCCCAGATATTATTTTTGTATCAGAAACTAAGGTTAATGATAACAGAATTGAAAACTTAACAAACTTCTTGCAGATGCCAAATAGAATTTTTGTGCCATCTGATGGCTCAGCTGGAGGTCTAGTTTTCCTGTGGAAAGATGGCTTTGACATTGAGATAGTTCATACATGTTCTAATATGATTCATGCACTAGTCAAGAATGACCCAGCTAGAGGGGAATGGTTCCTCTCTTGCATTTATGGTACTTCCTACAGGAATGAGCAAAGAGCTCAATGGGAATATATCAAAGACCTAAGTGCTTGTGTTAATGTCCCTTGGGTAGTTGTAGGAGACCTAAACATCACTCTTAATCCAAGTGAAAGAGTAAATCAGTCATCACAAGCAGATACACCATCAAACATTACTCAACTAATATCTGAGTCTGATCTCTCTGATCTAGGTTTTAATGGTAATCCATATACCTGGTCTAGTAATAGCCATGGGACAGGTAGAATTAAATCAAGATTAGACAGGGCATTAGTAAATAGCCTTTGGACCTTAGTATTTCCAGATTCTACTTTGCATCATTTGCATCAGAATGGATCTGACCATACTCCAATCATGCTCACTTTATATAGCAGCCAGACACCTAGGGGTAGAAACTGGAAGTTCTTTGAATTTTGGTTGAGTAACTCATCATGTAGTGAAGAAATTAAAAGTGCATGGCATTCTAATGCTAGGGGATCTGCAGCATTCATTTTTAATGATAAACTATCTAACACAAGAGTGCAGCTGGGCATATAGAATAGAACTGTCTTTGGTCATATACAGAATACTGTCTCATCCTTACAAAAAGAATTGAACACTCTACAAGTACAGGATGCTAATGGCAACAACCACCATAAGATCAAGGAAGTGGAAGCAGACCTTGAGAAGTGGAATGAACTAGAAACAAGACTCATGAAACAGAAGGCAGGAGAACATTACTTCAAAGATGTGGACAAGAACTCAAAATACTTCCATATCAAGGTGAATAGAAGAAAATCAAGAAATAGAATTGATTCCCTTCAGTCTGCAGATGGGACATGGTGCAAAGACAGAGCTAGTATGGAAGTATTACTCAACAACCATTTCTCCAGCATTAGCACTACTTCAAATACAACAACCAGTGAAGATTCTCAGTGTCATTCCTTCCTTAATTTCTGAAGAAGAAAATGAAAGACTTGTCAGAGTGCCAGATGAGCAGGAAATTTTTGAGACTATAAACGCAATGGAGGCATGGACTTCACCTGGTCCGGACGGCTTCCCTCCAGGTTTCTATCAAACACAATGGCAGACAATCAAGAATGATGTGGTGAAGATGGTTCAAAGCTTCTTTCACTCTGGCTATATGTTAAAACAGTTGAACCGCACTAGGATCTCACTGATTCCTAAAACTGCAACACCTTACAAGCCTGAGGACTTCAGGCCAATTGCTTTGTGTAATACATCGTATAAACTAATATCTAAGATTTTGCAGACCAGAATGAAGGCAATCATTGAGAAAATAATCTCTCCAATGCAAGCAGCATATGTACCAGGAAGGCTCATAAGTGAAGACATCACAATGGTCCAAGAAATAGTTCATTCTATGAAACGAAGTGAAGCAAAGCAAGGCACTCTAGCCTTAAAAATGGACATGTCCAAAGCATTTGATAGATTGGAGTGGGGATTTATTCTGGAGGTTATGAAAAAGTTTGGTTTTGGAGATAAATGGTGCAGACTTGTCCAACAATGTATCAGTACTACTCAAATAGAACTGATGCTAAATGGTTGTCCATGCAAACCATTTATTCCTAGCAGAGGAATAAGACAAGGTGACCCATTGTCACCTTATCTGTTCATCATTGCAATGGAAGCGTTCTCAAGGCAGCTGGCTCACTATGAAGATTTAGGCATGATTACTGGTGCTCAGATCGCAAGGAAAGCGCCATGCATTAGCCACTTACTATTTGCAGACGACTGTCTTCTCTTTTGTAAATCAAATGAAGTACAAACTCGTACTCTCCTGAAGATTATTTCGGATTTCAGCAATGCAAGTGGGCAGGTCATTAACTTCAACAAATCCTCAATTTACTTCAGTAAGAAAGTTCCTCTCCAAGTGCGTGATAACCTCTCCAATATCCTAGGTGTTACTCAAATGTCTCTAAATGAGAAATACCTAGGACTTCCATTGTTCATAGGTAAGAACAAAAAGATCCCTTTCTCTAATCTCATTGAGAAAATGAACAAAAACATGGATATGTGGAGAGGGAAAAATCTGACAGAGTCGGGAAGAACAGTACTAGTCAAGCATGTGACAAATGCTATTCCTGTTCATCATATGACATCATTCAAGTTGCCAACAGAAACCATTGCAGGGATGAACTCAGCACAATCGAGTTTCTTGAAGAACAAGAAGAATAACAAGGGTGTCCATCTGTTTTCCTACAAGAAGGCTTGTCTGCATAAGAATGATGGAGGTCTTGGTCTAAGGGATTTGGGTCTTTTCAATAGAGCACTACTTGCGAAATCGGCTTGGAGATTATATACGAGGCCAGATGATCTATGGGTTAGAGCTCTATCAGCTAAATATCTTTTTGCAGGAAGTGTAAGTTCAGCAGAAGAAAAGTCTGACTCCTCCTGGAGTTGGAAGAGCATCAGTTCAGAAATTCCCTTTATTCAAGCTAATAGTTGTTGGCAAGTAGGAAATGGTCAAACAATTAGAACGTGGTATGATAAATGGATTCCTGACCTGAATGAGCCACCAACACCAAAAGTCCGTATGGAAACTGCGTGCCAATATCGTACAGTGAACTCCTTATTCAACTCAGAAGGCCAAGGGTGGAACATCAACCTGCTTCATTTCTTATTCAGACCTCAAGAAGTTCGACTCATACTCAAAATTCCTATTCATCCAACAAGTACTGATAGGTTAGTGTGGAAACATGAGAAGAATGGGCTTTTTTCAGTAAAATCAGCTTACAGGAAGATGTATGAGGAGCAGAATTCTCAAGAATCTCAGAATGCAAATGCTAACAACATATGGCCTAAAATCTGGAAG
>JAJJMA010276671.1:0-11573 GCA_023529015.1 Papaver nudicaule | reverse complement strand
ATTAGTTTTATGATATATAGGATATTTTAAATGGATGTTTCAGCAACTACTTACTGCTCCTATTTTGCATGAGTTATATATTCTTATTATGCTTTTTTATTTGGATATTGCAGGCCAATAATCAGAGATTTTGTGGACGGTGTGATTACGGTGGAGGACAAAGATATAATTGAAGCCATGAGAATGTGTTATGAGATTTTGAAGGTAGCAGTGGAACCCAGTGGAGCTATTGGCCTTGCTGCCGTCCTTTCTACCACTTTCCTGGAAAACCCGGCCTGGAAGGACTGCAACAATGTAGCCATTATACTTTCAGGAGGTAATGTTGATCTTGGTGTACTTTGGGAATCTTTTAATAAATGAAGATTACACAAATAGGACTGCTCAGGTATGGAAATGAAAAAATGCTGTGAAGTCTAGCATGGGTTGTTATAATGCTCGATAGTACTAACTGATCTATCGCCTCCATGGAGTTTTTCCTGGACGACCAGCACCATTCATTCTTCAGTTGATCGCCACTGATTGCGAGTTTCCTTGTCACATGTCACATTCACTTTTCAGTAGAATCAGTACACGTTAAATCATCAGGTGCTCTGCAAGTATTTTAAGGCAATCATTGGCACAAGTGTCATTCCAATCTTGTCTGCTTACTGTGTCATGTGGCTAGTCGGGCATGGTACAGATTCTAGGTCTAAGGGGAAAATTTAAAGCTAATTGACATCGAGAAAGCAACACCTCAGGTTTGGAAGGATTACACACAGCACCATTCTGACATTGGAAGGATTACTGTGTCATCAGCATCAAACGCAATCTTACAAACAACACCATTCTAAAACAAGCTTAATTTTCATAGATAATAAGTACCTATTACAAAAGTTAAGATAAGTTTCTTAATAGAAACAGAAAAACCAGAAGCACAGATATGGGATTCATAAACACAACTTTTTTGATTTAGGAGTCTTGATTAAGAGAGAAAGGATCATACAGAAAAAAAACCTAAGTGCAGCCATCAGCCATCTCTCACGCTATTTTGCGTACCGGAAATCCCAGGATGTTTGATGTTAATCTTCCATGCAACAGGTAAAAAAAAAAAAAAAAAAACTCGTTTTTAAGTTGCATAGAAGTTTGGCGCAGTGCAGTATGAACTAGATGACGGCTGCCATGGTGGGGCCGACCGAAAGAATTAGAAGTGTTCAATAGGGCGGTGGCAGTGGTGGAATGTGGCGGTGGTGGTGAAAATTCGACGTGTATTTTAAAATATATTAATGTTTTAAAATTGCTAAAAGTTAATATACATTTTTACCTTCAACAAATAAAAGATATTTATGCCCGTGTCCTTTTTTTCATCAGGAACTAAAATTACGCGATCATCTTTCCTTTTTGGTTTATCTACGAAAAAGTCTAAAGAAAAAAATAAAATAATTGAAAATCAGGAGGGATTACTTAATCATTTGATTTTTGACGGTAGATTCGTTGGTCGATATATTTAGAAATGGACGGAGACGTAATTAAAGAAAGATGGAAGGTATTTTCGGATGTAGATGTCACTGTAGTACAGTGGTAAAGTCGTTGGGTGGTGATACTAGCGACCTGAGTTAGAATCTCGTCTGCATCGGGGCGGGGGAATTTTTCTTTATTTCTTTGCCTAGCTACCTGGGCTTGTAGGTACTAGGTAGTGGACTTCGGTCCAACTTTAATATAACCTTTACAATTTAAAAAAAAAGAAAGAAAAGAAGGTATTTTCAGATTTAACCATTTGCAATTTTTTTTCAATTTTCTTAGAATCCATTTGACACAAAGTCACCGTATATAGAGTCCTCCCTCGCTTCGCTCGGTCGATCCAATTATACAAAAAAGTGACCATAAAAAGGGACTCCCTCCTTTCTGGCCCTTCGGTCGGTCAGCACAATTATGCTTGATTGATCTAGCTAGCTACCTTCCATGAACATCATACAAATACAGTGTAAACGGGATATAAGCAGTGATGAAAACCCATTTAATTAAATCACACTTATAAAATAATTTTACACGTACAAATAGAAGATATGAAGAAATAAATAAAAGCGAAACGGAAGCCGGGAAACCATACAATACAACAAGACAACAAAGAAAAGATAAGTCGACCATATGAAAGAAATTAACATACAAATAGCAAACAAAACACCGATCTCGTTTGGTTAAGGATCATAGGATCAAAGTTACGTGCATTGGAAGCCATATGGAACCTTCTTGCCACAAGTGTTAAGAAGCAAAGTGAGGGCGACGGAAACGTCAATGTTGATTCCCAAAACCTGAGCTCTAAGGGCAGTGCATAAACAAACCGCAGCATCAAGATCAACCAAACCATTAATGAGACTGCAACAACGAGTGTTAACTGGTGCTCCAATGACAAGGTGTACAACACCATTTAACACATCAGCGCAGGCAGCCAGTTTCAGGGTATCTCTTGGGCAACTGGCAGGCTTAGTCGATGGAACTGGGAATTTTGGTGATGGGTTGTTTTTTGGTGGTGTATACGTTGGAGGGCGTTTAGGTACGGTACTCTGTGGTGGTGGTGGGCATGATGAAGCATAAGTTGAAGTCACCAATGTGAAGAAAAGTAGGTTTACAGTGAGGAAGAGGACAGTTGATGTTAAAGCCGCCATTTTCTGATATATAGTACAAATCAAAAGCAGATAAGCTTAGTACTGCTAGATTTGCACCTTCAAATCAAAAGCCTGTGAGATACAAGCAATATACAAGAGAATATTGCGTGTTTGATGTGATAGAGCAGTGGAGGAGCTAAGGTATTTATAGATGCATGGAGGAGGTTGTGAATTGTGATGAGTAACGGGTTTGGAAGCTTAAAAATAGTTACTGAAATTGATCCATGCATGTGAACGTACACCCTGTGTTTCAACAAGTACCCGGTCGGTAACATGGCTGTGATTGATGCAACTTGTATGTTGTGACTCCTTGGGGTTTTACAACTGATTTGGAATTTTGTTAAGTTTGTCAGATGCGTATTGCTGAAAATACAACCCAACTTGTTCTAATTTTCTATAATTCCAGGTTCAAGAGGTGAGCATATATTTCGTCCAGCTACACTAATCTATCATGTATATATAGGCTGGCCTGTTTTGTTTTCGGAACTTAGGTAGAGCGTAGAATCCAAAACTTGATGCTGTGCTCGTCTGCACAACTGCATTGAACACTGGGATTGAACGCAATTTTTGGAAATAACTTGGCAAATAGGAATTAATTAACGCGACAAATTACTGTCACCTGATGAATCATACAAATCCTAACTTTACTGTGAACATTTAGTGCACAACGTATACAGGCTGACCTGTTTTCTCTCAATGTTAGCTAAAGATTGTTAAGAAGAGAAAAGACCACAAAATGGACACTTTAGGCTTCTTTTTTTATCTTCTGCAATTCGGTCTGCAATGAGGTTACATATGTTTATGAACAGGTATTGCACCTGCCGATCAGTTGCATATATCGCACTTTTTATTCATCAACTTCTGTTGATCTTTAGTTACTTGTTTGCTGATTCATAAGATGGACACTGAATTACATAACCATGCATGTTGGTCGTTTATTATTCTGCAGTTTGTCTTGTAAAGACAAATAATATGGAGTTATAAATGTTATCTGAAAAAAAAAGTGGATAGTATCACACGTGAACTCTTGTCTAGCCAACTGTCTTGACCCTAACTTGGCATGCACATCAATCTGCCCATTGTTTTAGTTTTTCCCAATGCGATGAGCAAATTAGCTTGATTTTGCTAATAATGTCATTCAGCTAGTTAGTTCCCTGTCTTGGTTGCCCTTTGTCATGTCATATGGCAATTATTTTGGCTCAAATGGCTGTATATACATTTGTTTCGTTATTATTGGCTTGAGAAATTATAGAGTGATGCAAGGAATAGGGATACCTGAGAAGACGGTAATAACAGGCACCAAACCAAAGGTTTCCTTGGGCACTACAAGTACTAGTTTACGTGAGATACTTGCAGGACCTGGCGCCTACGCTTGCCTAAACCATGAATCTTCATTTATAAATTTGCATCTATGTACTCCCTCCGTTCCAAAATAATAGGCCAGTTTGACTTTTTCCTAAAACTTAATTGAACTAAGCTAAACTAGTTTTTTTGTTTTTTATGATTGGTTTATCGTGACATGTATTATGGGTTAACAAAAAAAAATAAGTTTAAGTCAAATCTTTTTAGTTCAATTAAGTTCCCTAAATTTTGGGAAAAGTAGGAAAAAGTCAAACTGGCCTATTATTTTGTAACAGAGGGAGTATCAAATAAGAGTTATTTAGCATTTGGGTCCTAGATTTTTGTATATTAGAGGGTCTGGGTCCTATATTTGTCCAATTTAGTGTTTGGATCGTTGACCCGTTAGTCAACTAGGTCAATTAGTTAAGCCGTCAGAAAAGTTAAGTTGATCCGTTAGTCTCCTTACTCCTTAGGTCAATAAGAAACCCAAAACTTTCAACACTGTTTTGCTGTAATTATGAATCAGTCGGATGAAACTCTTCATTGTCTTTTATATTAAATGTAGGTGTAAATTGATTTGATTATCATCTACAGATGTGTCAAGAAAATGTGATGATTTCTTGTAAAAGAAATGGTCTTTAATATAACTTGGTTCACAATAGATTGAGGTGGTTTGAACTATATTTCTTCATCAAGGAGATTATTTTCAGGATGGGTTTTTAGTTAGATTTCTCCAAAGAGATGACAAGAAAAAGGGAGAGAAGGATTGTGGGTGTAGAGTTGGGGTCTATGAATAAAACACAAACATTGTACGAGAAAAGGAAGAGAGAAAAGTGCTGATTATAGAATTAGGGAACTTGGGTTTTTTTGACTGAATTCAAATTTTAGAAGGAATCAAAGAGTATGATGGTAGTTTGTGGATGATTTGGACATGGTTTAAAGCCTACAAATCAGTTCAAGAGGAGTTGTTGCCGAGGGTTTTTGGTGATGAAATGAGAGTATTAAGGTTAGTTTTACTGTTTCTGGATGTTTAGAAGTGTTGGATTTGTTTTGTTTGTGAATTTGCAGGGAAGAAAGAGATTTAAATGGTGCTAAACATACAGTTAGAAGATATCTACATCACCAGCTGAAGACGCAAACATGGTGTTTGAGAAAAAGACCGAGAGAAAAATTGGTATTTGACTGATGACCTAGTTGACTAACGGGTCAACGACCCAAACACTAAATTGGACAAACTTAGGACCCAAGCCCTATACTATACCAAAATCTAAGACCCAAACGCTAAATAACTCATCAAATAAACCCAAATAAAACGATAAAAGGACGAAGCAAATCATATCACATGAACAGTCCATTCAACTGCGCATTTTGTTAGTACCAAGATTTTTATGATTATACTGCACTTTCTTTCATTTATCATCCAAGTTTTCATTTGTTGATGAGTTACATTGTTGATAAAAAGATTACATCAATTGAGACGGTGGTGGAAACTGGACACACTCTGTTACATTGAAATGGAGTAGATATGATTTGAAGGTAATGCTAAATAATAACCTCATTAATTTTGCTACACAATGAGAAGAAATTTTCAAGTTCGTATATGTTTACTTGCTTGAAGTCCAATGCATCCAAGCATACTTGCATACTAGAGCGTGATCGGTGCAAATATAGGAATTGTGCATTTTAAGGATCATCTTGGGAGCCATGACCCGTCTTGGATTGCACATCGCATCTCCATATATTTATTTGATATAAAAAAAATAATATTTTAGGAATCCCATTGTTCTACTTCAATAATAACTTTTGCAAATCATGTAACTGCATCTATGTTTGATATAAAAAGCTGACAAAATGATTTGCAGAAAACTTTTCCAGAGAATTTGAGTTTGGGAGAGGTAAAAACTCATCGATGAGGCAATGAGCAAACCGCACAATCTCACGCGCACCTTGGACCAGTTCAAGAATTTGAGCAGTACAAGCAAGACCCCGGCCGTTAGTTTGCACAGGCATATATTTTGAAATGGTAACTATCAACACCTTTAGGGACTTAGTCATTAATTGGGAGGCCGTTGTAGATATCGGCTATCCCGACTATATTTTGAGCTTGTCTTTGTCCCAAGGTGTGGAAAAAAAAAAAAAAAAAAAAAAAAAAAAAAAAATTTAGATGGGCAGAGGAGTTTGTAAGCTTTCACTTAACGTTCAGCTGTATCAACATCTTTTTGAGTATCAGCTGTTTCTCCAGGTACTAGGAGTAGAGTTTGACAAAACGGGGTACCAAGACAAACAGTATTTGTATGGGTGTACGAATTATGACTCGCAACAATCTGACTTTTTAAGTTGCATAGCTTTAATGAGCTTGGTGCAGTATGAATTATGCTCGATTGGTCTAGCTAGCTACCTTCCATGAACATCATACAGTGTATACGGGATATGAGTGGTGATGAAAACCCTTTTAAATTAAATCACACTTAAGAAAAATAATTTTACACGTAGAAATAGAAGATATGAAGAAATAAATAAAAGCAAAACGGAAGTAGTCGACTATCGGGAAACCATACAATACAACAAGACAACAAGATAAGTCGACTATATGAAAGAAATTAACATACAAATAGCAAATCAAACACTGATCTCGTTTGGTCAAGGATCATAGGATCAAAGTTACGCGCATTGGAAACCATATGGAACCTTCTTGCCACAAGTATTCAGAAGCAAAGTGAGGGCGACCGAAACGTCAAGGTTGATTCCCAAAACCTGAGCTCTAAGGGCAGTGCATAAACAAACCGCCGCATCAAGATCAACCAAACCATTAATGAGACTGCAACAAGGAGTGTTAACTGGTGCTCCAATGACAAGGTGTACAACACCATTTAACACATCGGCGCAGGCAGCCAGTTTTAAGGTATCTCTTGGGCAACTGGCAGGCCTAGTCGATGGTACTGGGACTTTTGGTGATGGATTGGTTTTTGGTGGCATATACGTTGGAGGGCGAATAGGTATAGTAGGTTTTGGTGTGGGTGAGCAGGTATTACAAGAAGTCACCAGAGTAAAGAAAAGTAGGTTTAGAGAGAGGATGAGGACAGTTGATGTTAAGGCTGCCATTTCTCAAAATGTAGACAAATAAGCTCAATTTGAGGTAATTTGAGGTACCTTCTAACAGTGATATAAAAGAAGATTTTAAGTGTTTGATATGATGAAGCAATGGAGGAGCTAGGGTTTTTATAGAGGGTGGTAATGATTTGCTTGAGAGTAATAAAACATATACAAGAAGTGACCCATGTGATCACACTGCGTGTCGACAACAACAATATGGCTGGTGGTTGATGATACTGCAACTTGTATGTTATTAGGGTTTCGAAATTCATCTGAAATTTTCTTTAGATTTTTGCATGGCAAAGGTCAAGTGTGATAGCTAGACAAGAGTTCACGTGAAATAACATCAACATTTTTCCCGATAACATATACAAGTCTATATTATTTGTCTCTGTTCGAGACAAGCAGAATACTTCCTCTAAAAAGAAAGAAAAAACCCATTAATAGGAACGACATTAACTTTGTATACATGCCTTATAGACCTGAAAACAGATAAAAATGTATGTTACACTCTGGATCAGTCTCAAGTTGATGAATGACACCAGGAAGATAGCCATTTTTTTTTTTTTTTTTGTTTACTAGTTATTTGGTTAATTTCCTACTGTAAAAAAGATAAAAGTATATCGAAAGTTGAAAGAGATGGGGAAGATGTGTGAATCAAGTAAGGAATATGTGGTTCAAGTTATTTTCGTCAGTGTAGTTTAGTAGCCGCATTTGATCGATTGTAGAAGGCAGTTCCATTTTAGTTTATATATATGTTTATGTGGAATTGGAATTGTCTGTTGTTATCATAGTCTTGTTATCATGCTTGGAATTGGTTTTCCACTTATCTAGTGTTACAAGAAATTTTTACTTCTCAGCCATTATATGTGGGATGGAGGGAGTACGAATTAATTATGAGTCAAGAACAAGTTGGTCACCTTTATGTGACGCAAATGAAAATCAACCGTTAATGTAGGCTGAGGATGGTACGCTTTCGGCCGCTCTTCCATTATTAATCTTGTCATGAGCATATGGAAAATCCAAGTGATGTCTGGTATCCCAAGGATATTGTTTGGAATTCCAATGTGCCATCTAAATTAATTTTTTTTTATATGGCTTATTGTTAACCCTGACACAAGTGGCCTAGCAAATGTAGCTTCATTAGTCCGACAAGGAAGCGACAT
Source organism: Papaver nudicaule (assembly GCA_023529015.1). Lineage (NCBI taxonomy): Eukaryota > Viridiplantae > Streptophyta > Magnoliopsida > Ranunculales > Papaveraceae > Papaver > Papaver nudicaule. Next base: position 3,331 of record JAJJMA010276671.1, on the reverse strand, counting down.
TAGGCGAAGACAAGGAAGGCCATTTGACATGCATATGACATGCACATGACATTGATTGGTCAATGTCAAGTGTCCGAGGATTTGAGTTGGCCCAGCTCAAGTAAGCATCCAAGGACATGGAAAAGGTCAAGAGAATGACCTTGGCATTAGGCCAAAGCTTGGCCAAGGCTTTGGTAATGCATAAGAAGCAATGGCGCAGCCAAACGTGCTATTGCAAGTCCGTACTCGGCCAAAGGTGACAAGAAGGCTAAGGCTTGTGGGCCAAAGCTATGCGCGAGTTTAAAAGGCTTAATAGCATGTGTATACACTATTTGTAGCGTCCAATGGAGTGTAGCATATGGCCTGGATGGGATGGCGCAGCAGGGCTTGGTAAAAGCTCACATGAAGCCTGAAAGTTGGCCAAAGCTTGGATACGCGTGGCCTGAGTAGAAGGATGGTGAAGAACGGTTAGGATAACCGTGTTTGGCTTTGGTAACTGATAAGAACAGGTGTGGCATTGTTTGGCTTACAACAAGGCTAGCAGTTAGCATACTTGGCGGTTACAGAAACTACCTGTGGACACTTGGCTGTCCATGGCTTGTGCAGCGGTTGCACAGAAGTTTTGGCAAGTCTGGCACTATAAATAGGCCAGAAATACATTGTAGTAGGATGTTCTTCGATTTAGGAGACAGAGGGATAATTCCATAGGCTTAGAGAGTGAGTTTTAGGCCATTTAGGGAGTTTGGCATCACTTGGGAGTGATGGCCATTTGTAGCCCAGATTTGGGTGAGTTTTGTATTCTTCCTTGAAGTAATAAAATGAGTTGTTGCTTCTAAATTGTGTGTTCCTGATTTGATATTGATGTTGTGTGGAATTGGTGCATGGCAAAGCCTTAATGCAGTATGGGATGCATTAAAGGATGAGAGAAAATGAAGAAAGACTTCCATTGCCAATCTTTGATGATTGTGGGTGCACTTGAATTGAGCAAGTGTGTAAGGCTGAGCATTGATGGATGAAGCTTGATTCACTGAACCATTAGTGTTGCCGAGTCATTCCTAGGCCGAAATTGGTTGACGCTAATTTGGAGGTGTGACACTTATCCATCACAATTCTATTTTGACGGTTGACAACCTTCAAAAGAAGGGACTTAGAGCTTCTCCAACAGTGGTAGTATGTGCTTCCCATGTGACAACGCAAAGAAGACATCCTCCATCCTAAATCCTCCATAAAATTAGCTATTTTATTTTTTAATCTCCAACCCTACTATTGTTTAACCTCTTTTAAAATTAATTGTAAAAATATATTTAAACTTATTTAGAGATTTTTTATGATATTGTTTACTAAACTATAGATTAGATTTACTTTTAGTTATAAAAAGATGATTAGGATGGGAAGACATCCTCTAAGTGAACCTCTACATTTAGAGGTTCACCTAGAGGATGTCTAAATATTTTTTTGCCACATCATCCTCACAACAATGGGTTAACGTTGGAGATGATTTTTTACGAATTTTATTGTGGATCATCATATGTGGCACGTACAAGACTTTTATCCTCCAAAACTAACCATTGGAGAAGCTCTTAACACAACAAATAGGTGTAGAATGTGCAAGGAAAATATGGAATCTATCGACCACATTCCCCTTCAATGCAACAAGGCAATGGGTTTATGAATCATTTCAATAATCTGTTTGGGGTTAGTTGGGTCTTTAATACACAAGTCAAAGAAAATTTTCTTGAAAAAAATACAAGTGATTTCTCTGTGGCAGGTAGGTTTATGTGGAATGCAGTCCCTTACGCTATTTGTTGGAGTATTCAGAAAGAGCGCAACAATAGAATCTTCAAGAGGATGGAGAGGACTGATGAAAAGCTCATTCTTGATACCAAAGCTCTAATTTTGTATTGGGCAATTAAGGGGGCGAGCACTAAAGTCCAGAATAGTGTTTGGGTGAAGTAAAAGGGTTAACCCATATAAAATATATATATTTAAATACAAAACAACCCTTGATTAATAGAGATTAATTATATGATTAGTTGTTAATTGAATTTGACTAGTAATATTTTGGAGGGAAAGTGGTATATAGTTATGGTTAGGATAAAAATTTGTATAATTATTATTGTTGAGAGAGAGAGAGGAAGGTGAAAGAAAATAAGGAGAGGTTCTGGAGGGAGGGAAAAAAGAGAGTTTTCATCAAAAAATGGGTGATTTGAACCCAAATCGATGTGGGTGAAGCTTCAAATGATAGAGATCAATCGCACTTTAGTTATATCATGGATGAAATTGAAATGAAGATGTTGCATGATCCAAATAGGTTATATGATGAAGAACAAAAACCTCTTGCTTACGAAGATACTTTTGAGGCAAAAGAAGAGCAAAACCACTCAGATGATGAATTCACGGATGAAGACAATGAGGTATGCTTTCTAAAATGTCCTTTTTGTGTGTTGAATTCACTGGAATACAAGAGATATTAAATTCCAGGACAAAAAGTCGTCAACCAAAATGAATAAAAATATGACAATTTTCCTAAATCGTCATGGTTTGTATACGACTTTGCCGAGTCTGTGCACAAAACTCACTCAGAGATGATAACTCGTCATGGTGTACTAAGATCCTTGACGAGTTTTATACATGGCAAGAGTACGTACTTTGTAGATTTTGAGGTCGTCAGGGTTCTATGTACAAGCTTGATGAGTTTATGTAACAAAAAACCACTCATCTGGTTTAAAAACTCAGTTAATCGGCAAGGTAGGCACTAAAAGATATGACGACGCCAACTTACTATTAATAAATCGTCATGTATGTGTATCAAAACTATGACGATTTTGTTTATTACATTTCCAACAATTGTTTGGTTTGCAGGACTCTGATGACGATGGAGTGATAATCCATCATCACGGTTTTAAAGCAGCTAGGGCCGACAAAGGATTCATGAACGAAAAAATCTTTCCTAACCAAAAAAGGTGGATTTGCCCATGGGATCCGGTAGAGGATATGGATCTTGTGGAGAGCTTCATTCCAGTCTTCCATGAACGACCCAAAGAAATTTATTCAATGTTTTGGAAAAGAGTGAAGCAAATACACAAAGGACACACCTAGAATACTCAAATTCGCAATTGGATTCAGTTGGCTAATAGATTCCACCACATCAAGTTGGATATCCGAGAGCATTATATAATACTTGGAATATAGTCGAAGAAACTCGTCAGGACGGTGATACTCCAAGGTAGGTGGTGAGTAGCTCAACATGTATTTGGGATAGTATTTCATCATTGGATATACATGCGCACTAACTTAAGATGTGTTAATTATAGCTCGAAGCATTTTTAGAACTTTGGAATGAATTAAATGG